>LQNS02276927.1:9630974-9650067 GCA_001587735.2 Parhyale hawaiensis | reverse complement strand
TATATCTAACAAATTACGTAAGTTTCTTGAAAATCCGTCCATAACTTCTTGAGTTATAGCGTTGAGAAAAATGAGATAGACAAACAAACAAACGGATCGGCGGATCTTCACCATAAGTTAATCATCTGTTCCTCCTAACATACCTAACAATCCTTGTAAATTTCGTGGAAATCCGTCCATAACTTTTGAGTTATCTCAGTGGCAGACAGAACAAGAGACCAACCCGACGAAAACATAGCCTCCTTGGCGGAGGTAAATATTTAACGGAACTATGGTGGCGCATGGTACGAAAAACTAAGCGGCGCACCCGAAGCGCTCTGGTGCTGCTTGGTCGCTTTGCTCGTTTTCAGGCCGGCGGGGCCAGCTGCGCCCAGAAGAAGATTCACCCGACCAGATGATTTCAGAAATTCAGAAAGTGACGTCGCTAAAATGTTGTACAAATGCAGACAGTTGATTAACATCTGTGACTTTGGCTGAAGATGTTTGAAACGCAGCGTAAACGTAAACAGCAGTTTCTCGACAGTTCAAATTTTGCCAGCTTTAATTTTCTTTCCTTCTGGGGGTACTACAGCTGTATTATCTGCTGATAAACTAAACTAAACTGAACTAAAAAGTACGGTAGTTGCTTGATTGTGCAGTACGGCGAGTCGTACGCCGTAAGGGCTGGGATAGTTAGGGACACACATCGTACGTGACGGAGATTCGCGCCTCAGCTATGGTAGCTGAAAGCATATATGCCGTTACTTTTGCATCATTGTATATTTCTGACACATCTGTGATCCTTTCCCTCTCCCTTCACTGTCCATTCCATTGTATAAGGCGACCTCACACAATAGCCAAAAGCGAAGGGAACTCGAGCAAACGCATGGAATATTTTGCCCAGAGTTTGTTGCTATGCTCCCAAGAAGTTTTGGTCTGATGGTAGAATGCCTGCGAGCTCCGTTTAGAAACCATCAATAGTAGGTAATGCACCGAAATAGCACTTTTTCGGGGCAGGTTTCGGTTCCACCTACTTCCGGTTTCCCAGGCCCCACCCACTTCCGGTTCGCGCCCCCGCCCCTAAACCCCACTACACCGGAGGTGCATTGGCCGTCCTAAGCCGGAAACTCACGCGCGAGGGTAGGTTACCTTCAAAAAGTTCTATTTCAGCGCATTACCCATACTACTACCATCATTGCCATAGGTACCTGCAAGCTCAATCACGGAACAAAATTTGATGCGACCCATTCACTCGGCAATCGATCGACTTCGATCATGACAAGTTGGCGGAAGTACGAGAGCAAATTTAACCGCGACTTTGATATTACGGACGGACCAATTAACAAAATTCCGCGCAGTAGAAAGACGAATATCAATGAAAAATTCAGCTCTCTCCAGTCTCAGAAATTATGCACAAATGCCCGACTGTCGGTTTTCTGATAGCACTTCGCATTTCAAAAACTTTGCAAACTCATTCACTTGAGTATCGTGGGAACCCGCCTTTACTCCTAGTGATGATCTTTGTTATGTCCTTCCTCCTTTTTTCCGACTTGCTGTTTCTTTGGATGTTGGTCAGGGGTTAGGTTTCGCGTTTTTTTTTTTTTTAGAAGCTAGGCGCGTTCAACTGGTTCACTTCCTGCTAAATAATAAAATATAATTTGCTCTCCTGAACTTGACGGAAGTTTTGTTCTTGAGAGTAACTTTTATTTTCACTTTCCATGTCGCATTTCAGATATTTACAGGCATTATTGATAGCCACGTGTCTTCCAGATCGATATGAACAAATCTCATCTGGAGCTTCGAAAACAAGCTTTTCTCATGGCGATTGCGATCGCTTTGCAAGCGTTATTATTATTATTATCATTAAATCATACCAGACTGGCGACGTGGGAACGGAGAAGCTCCATGAGGTTACAAACCCCCACGCAACCAGCCCAGCGAGAAGAAAAAAAAGAAAGAAAATATCCGAGATCACAGAATGGCTCTGTGTACAGATCGTTTAAAGCTGCCAATACCAGCACCAGCAAGGACAGAGCCATCAAGACCATTCCAAACATCCACACATGATGGAAAAAACGAACGAGAACACATTAATTTCATTATTATGAGTTATTAGCCTAATGCACTCGCCAGTAATGGATACATTGGTTCATGAATACGAAGGGACATGTAGTACGGCAAGAAAAATGTGGAATCCTTACACTAGGGTCTTCACATCCGAGATCAACGAGCATGGGAACCACCTGTTGGGAAAAAAGAGGAAGAAGGGAAGCAATATCAATAAGGGACGTAGATGGGAGGAAGTTATCTAGTCAAGAAGTAATGATGTCCTGAAAGTCTAACTGAAGCTAGAGTAACTCAGGATCCCACAGGAGGGGCGCCACCACAAAGCACAGTCGGAGCACAGCCAACTAACTCAACCCACCGGCGCATTCTGTGGTCCTGGCAGGGCGTGAGCAGCAATAGAACTATAATGCTTCAGATAACCTAAATCTCAGTCTTGTGGAGCAGATTTTTGAGTATTCGCAAGTTTCATAAGCAGTTGGTGTGAGAATAACATCTGAAATTCAATGTAAACGGGTATGAACAAGACTAATAATTGCAATTTCCATGGGACAGCAAAAATCTTATAAATTTTTCCTTCTCTCCAAAGTATTACATCGATCAATGACAGCTCTATAGTATATCTGCTATAATTAAACTCAACATGATTTTACTTTCAGCCGTTGATCTACTTTCATTACCTGGAACTTAATACCAAGTGGCGAATTCAGTGATTAAGTTCAGAGTTGAAACAAGTTGAGCGAACTAAACTAGATTAACATTATCTCGCTAGAAGTAGGCCGCTCCTACAGCCCCTGCAGATCCCTACTCTTCCTACAGCCCCTGCAGATCCCTTCTCTTCCTACAGCCCCTGCAGATCCCTACTCTTCCTACAGCCCCTGCAGATCCCTTCCCTTCCTGCAGCCCCTGCAGATCCCTTCCCTTCCTGCAGCCCCTGCAGATCCCTTCCCTTCCTGCAGCCCCTGCAGATCCCTACTCTTCCTACAGCCCCTGCAGATCCCTTCTCTTCCTACAGCCCCTGCAGATCCCTTCCCTTCCTACAGCCCCTGCAGATCCCTTCCCTTCCTACAGCCCCTGCAGATCCCTTCCCTTCCTGCAGCCCCTGCAGATCCCTTCCCTTCCTGCAGCCCCTGCAGATCCCTTTACTTTTCTTCTGATGTAACACAAACTGAGTCTGAGAAGCATTAATTAAAGTATTGCATCAGCTAACATTCATACATGCATTCTCAAGACATTCAAATGTTCTGCGCCTTTTAAAGATAATTTATAAGTAACAAAACATGCACATTCATTCCGTGAGCATATTTAAGTATCGGTATTTCGGTATCGGCCAATTGCCTGGCATTGGTGCCGGCATCAGCAGCAAAAGTGGTATCGGCTCTCCTCTCCTTAGATTGTAGCCGGTGCTTATTTACCTCGTCTACGTCTCACAATCTGGGAGTCCAATTGCCAACTATCAAATCCCAATTCAGGAAAGAGACACAAATATAAATCTACTACTATAGTCAAACCAGCGTAAGCAGTCCTTTAGGGACGGGGTAGAATTGAACACAGCAGTGCCAAATCTAATCTATTGACTAATGCACTCTGAGTATTTGAATGTAAATATAATTTTATCGATTGAGACAAGTTATACCTCGCGCCTAAGTGAGATTTGACAAAGTTGCTTTGCGTTCTTAGCCACGCCCATTAGACTCCTTACGCTGGCTTGACTATAGTTACTAAATCTTATCAGTAAATAAACATATCCATCAAATATAAATACCCGTTTTGTCTTATTCTTTTGTGATTGTACAACTGTGAATGAGAGCAAACACCGTGTATCATATTTACTGTACTGACAGTCGTGCATTGTTCACGGCCGAGGTCACGATTGAGTAAACAAGGTAGCAGTGCAGACGCAGGCTAAGGACGGCCCAGACTGGCAGTTCTTCGGTATTTTTAGAAGAAAATTTTTGCTGGACGATGACGTCACAGTCCTCATTTTTGTTGTTTTCATCATAAGTTGGTATACAGGATACGAGTTTCATTTACAGAGCTCCAGGCGCTCGAGATTTCGTCCAGACTTAATGGCTATAAGACTCTGAGCCCATTTGCATCAGGCTTTTTAAAATTAAATCATTCCGAGAGTCATTCTACCTCATAAGACGTTAAGAATATGCAGAACATTCTTCGATTGAATTTACGAATTATCCACTATATAATAACACACGGTTTTTAGTTGGCCGGTTGATTGGTGGCTTGCTTGCTTGCTATCTTGCTTGCCTCTTGGTTGGTCCTATCGTCGCGCTCCTAAAAATTTAGATAGATAGGAGAAAATTCATCACGGAAAAAAGCATGAGATACCATGAAATTTCAGCCCTTGCAAGTATGATAGCAATCTAGTTTCCAAAATATATGCTCGAAAGTAGAAATAATGCAGTTTCTGAAGTTCGCTTTGCTTGGGAAAGCAGTTCGGTACTATTTGATATGATTTTTCTTTTGAGCGTGCTAGATCAAACGCGGCATCTCTGATAGAGTTTCGGCTCCTGTCGGGTATAAACTACATTACATTGTTTTCGAAAGTTTTATAAAGCGTTTCAACTGGATTTTAATATGTATTTGGCTGAGCTTTCGACAGTCTAAGCGAAAGTCGTTTTCAAGGCAAAACAAATAAGATACATTACATTGTGTTTAGCTGCGGTAGAAGTGAACGTTGCGTGCAGTACAGTTGTAGTGAAGGTCCCGGGAACGATCCCCAGACCGGGTAACTGATCTTTGTGCAAGGTCCTTGGCGCACTGAGTAAAATATACTTGGTGCGCATAACTACTGTGGGGGTAACTACCTTAGGGTAGGGAGGTTGTATTTCGTTGAACCTTTCATTTCGGCAAAATAGTTCTTAGCGGCCCGTACGTCGTCGGCTGCAGCGCACTTACTCCTTTGGAGCCATTCGGCATATATCTACCGCACGAACCAGAGCGTTTAGGTTTCACAGTGGAGGGCGCAGTCAAAGTTGACTTTACCTTTATACCACTTCCTTTTGAGGTTCTTCGTACCAATCGGAGTCTAGAGAGGCTCAGTCCCGGTTGGAGCTTTTATTCCTATCTCGTATAATCCATTTCGATTTCGTTTTTCTTAGCTGAATTTCTTCGAGGCAATGGAAATTTCACACAGAGCAGAAGCCTAAATCTTTTCATATCACATGCAGCCAAATTTTGATCATTGAAGGTTCAACTATCGGCTGGTATCCAGGCTACAGTGAGCTCTGAGCGTATCCGGTGAATTCATTTAACTGAACTATATTTTCTTGCTCTGCTCAGCCTTCGAGCACCTCCAAACAAATATTTACCTGCAGGAGAGACATTTTTGCTCTCACATACTCATGACGGCGCAACTTTCCTTCCTTTAATGGTAGAACAAGCCTATAGGTGTTAGGCCTCTTTTGCTGCACAACCTGTACAGTTAGCAAAAACAATAAAAAGCCGAATTACAAAATTATTGCCGTTATTTTTTATGGCTCTACCTCTAGTTACCTAATATATTCAAGTTCTGCGCAGTCAAAATATTTTCCTCGGTATATGAAATTGTTCATGGCACAACGGTGACGGCTGAACGATGACGTCACAGGCATCGCGAGGTAGAGCGGATCTGAGCAAGGAAGCTGTCCGTCCATGTGTTCATTAGTGTGTGGTGCGGCGATGCGCCTTGTCTTCCAATTATTCAAACGTCTGGAGAGGTGAATACCGTCAATGCATCTTCGGCAGACCAGTTTATTCAAAAACAAACATGAACTAACTTGAATATTATTAGTCAACAACTGCTGTCCATAAATACATGTGCCTCAACCCATTCCTCCGATACAACGGTAGTCGTTATAAAGATGCCCCTTCTGCGATTCACTTCGAAAATTTAGTTTCCATAGCATTGAAAACCTTGAAGAAGGTGACATAAATGGGCGCATAAATAACCAAAGTAGATAAATCATTAATTCAGTGAATTATGATGGCCGATACTTAGCTCCGCCAAGGAAGTTATGTTTTCGTCGAGATTGTTTGTCTGTCTCTCTGTCTGTCTGTCTGTCTATCGGCCTGACTGTTTAAATTGTTTGTCTCTTTATCTGTCTCTCACCAAAATAATTCAAAATTTTACAGACGGATCTATACGAAATTTACAGGTAATGTTAGGTGTGTTAGGAGGAACAGATGGATAACTTTTGGTGAAGATCCGTTCATCTGTTTCGTTGTCAGCCTTTTTTTCCTTAATGCCATAGCTGAAAAAATAATAAACAAATTTTTATGTAATTCGCACGAGTTGTTAGGCATATTACGAAAAATAAATGATCTATGTTTTGTGAGGATCTGTCGATTCGCTTGTTTATCTCTGTGTTTGATTTTGTGCTTGTTAGCAAAGCAACTCCAAAAAGTTTTCATAATGAAATTTAGAGGAATTGTGAGTAATGTTGAAAGACATAAATGAATAAATTTTGGTGATGATCGGTTGGCCTGTTTGTTTGACTTATGATTGTCAGAGTGTTTGTTCGCGGCATAACTTGAAATATTATGTACGGATTATCAAGAAAATTGCAGAAGCTGTTATTACTGTCAAAAGGTACGCATGACCAGATTTTGGTGTTGATACAAAGGAAACTAGAGCACTCTGAGAGCACATACCTCCGCCAAGCAAGGCAACGGTTACGAAAAACTCAAATTAGATCCATTCATAATTTTTTCAAGCTATGCTGCTAACAATCATTTTGGCAAACATTAGTAAAACTCACAAACGGATCAACCGACCATCAACAAAATTGAATCGTTTATGTCTTTCAGCATTACTAACAACTCCTATAAATTTCATAAATATCCGTTTATAATTCTTTGAGTCATTGGACTAACAAGCATAAAACTAAAAACAGCTACAAACGATCGCAACAAACGCACTATCGCAAAATTTGGTCATTTACTCTTCGTAATATGCCTAACAACTCATGTTAGTTTAAAAAAAAATCCCTTCACAACTTTTTGAGTTATGGCATTAAGAAAAATGAGGCAGACAAACGAACCAACAGATGGACGGATCTCCATCAAAAGTTAATCATCTGTTCCTCTTAGCATACCTAACAACCCTTGCAAATTTCGTCCAAATCCGTCCATAACTTTTCGAGTTGCTTTGGCGATAAACAAAGAGACAGACAGACAAATCCGACGAAAGCAGAACCAATATGAAATTTTCGTTGTCGTTGCCTTGCTTGGCTAACGTATGTGCTATAAGAGTGCTCCCGTTATTTATTTTTATCTCTCCTGTCCTGCGTTTCTGCTTCTAAAGCGGAAAAGATAACTACGTGTATCCGTGATACGTGTGATTCCGACTGCAGCTGCAAATTTGAAATATTTTGCATATCAGGATCAGTCGTCTGAAACATTTGTTACAGAAAAAAAAGAGATGTTTTTATCGTTTACATGAACAGTTTTTAATTAACGGTGTTATGATTGTCAGCAGTTCCACTAACATACGTCCATACATTCATCTGTACGGTAGGCTTTCAGTATTAGATCGGGAAACGTTCAACTTACAAGACCCTCGAATTTTGCTGAAAGCAATTTTGGTCAAAGCTCTGCGTTTTTACTCTTCTTGAAACAATTTCAGTCGGTTTCGATGTAACGAACTACAGTCTACTAGAGGGCCCGCGCTGTCATGAATGACAGCGAAGAATTTGTGCTGATCCTACTTCATTGATCAATAATGATCATGCTTTCCTTCATACAACTGCCAACTTTAAAGATCATGTAGATGAGGGTTCACGGTTTCATAATTACTGAGCATCGATACTCTTATTTTGTTTCTCTGACATGAAAAAATTAAATACTTTTGCTGGCAGTTTTGCAGAAGTGGAAATAATTGATTCGATTTGGTATCATATTTGTCCTATAGTTTTTTGGTTATTGAAAGATGTTCTGTCGACAATGGCATTAAACTTAGAAGAATAGCTGTGGGAAAAAAAGATGAATGAGAAAGCTAATGGAAGCTTCAGGTATCTCCAGTGCTGCGATTTCAACTTCGCCACTACAAGAAGTGCATTGACACATAAAATCACCCTAAACTTTGCCATAAATTCGATATATGGAGAAGGTAATACACGTACAAATCTGACTAAGAATGCATTATCTTCACTGTTTGAATTTCAACTGTCGCTGATCAAGATATGTTTCCATCATCTGTAACCCGGCCTATTTTCTATCAATCAGTTTTCAATGAAACTTGACAGGATAACCATGGCCAGCCTCCAGCTTGGGCTTGTTTTGTTAAGGCGTGACAGAAAATGGATTAATAAATGAACAGATAAATAAAGAAATTAAATAAAGAGAGAAAAACACATCGGTCTTTATTATATTGTAGATTTTATGAGTATCTTACCGAAAAGTACCTCCGATGAATGAGACATGAGATAGAGACACACATTGGAGGGGAGATAGCAATGAACCAAACTCCTAGTCGTGAACGTCGTCTATGTTATGCAGCCATAATTGTAAGTTTTTCTTTAACATATCTCTGGGAATTCACAAAGATACAAAGCCTTTGCTCTTGAAGTATTCGCGGGGCCAGGAGGCGAAATCTCGGTGTAAAGATAGGCAATTTGGAGTCAACAATAAATACCTATTCTCAGCATAAATATATTTTTAGAATACTGTAGAGTAACGCAAATTAGAAGTGCATATTTCAAATATTGTCAGGATAGAAAATCGCATTTGAATATTTAGAAACCATACTTTATGAGATTGACAACATTCTGCAAGGAATATGCCTAAAACTCGAATGTATTTACTACATATTATCAAATACAGTACAAGAGGAAGGAATTTCATTGTGGAGCTTCCACTGCTTCAGAGATATGAACCTGCATTCCTCTGCGTTAGCCAATCCTACCCTCGATGGCGGACTTGGGCTGCGTTGGATATGAGGTTAAGTGCCTTATGTTAGATGAGCAGTGTTAGGTTAGATGACGTGCGTAAGTTTAGAAGTGGTGAGTCGTGCTAAAATAGCAATTAGCCTAAACTAACATAAGTCATGACGGCGTAGCTTAGTTTTGCTGCAATTTTAAGAGTAAAAAACAACAACAATCGCGCAGAGTCCGCGAGTCAAGCTAGCATTTATTTGCTTGCCTTGACATACCGGAACATCTCTATTGCCTATTTCGATGGCGCGCTACTTTAGGAGGAAGTATTTTATTCAAATAGATGCCAGTGATAGACGTTTCCATAACTTTTAGCCATAAAGAGTATCAACACCGTTATCAATGACAATTTTTTATAAAGTATCGTTATCGTAGTTCCCCTTTCAAATCCCGGTTTCATTGATTCTTTTTCACACGATTTATATATTAACGCTCCTAGAAAACCCGTCTTGTATGGGAATCAGGCGGGCTTCAGAGAAGTGCTGACTGTGTACTTTGTAAACTTCAGTAAACAAGTTACGGAAGACATGTTGCTCCGAACCAGGACTGTCCTGGCTAAGTGAATTTAGAGCGTCGGGCCCCTAACACAGTGAGCGGCGTGCTATTTTGAAAGTTTTTTTTATTTACAGCCCAAAGCTTTATTGGAGGAAGGCGACCAAAATTTACAAACGATCGGCTTGTAAAATAAGGATCGTAATTATTCAACAAATAAAGATTAGATACATTTATTTTTATAAGTTTTAAGTCCTAAACGTATTTTGCTGTCAATATTCGATGAAGTTTGCAGAAGCTAAATGTATGTCAAGTATGTCTACATAACTTCACATGCAACAAAGAGATATACTCTATTTTCTGAGAGCTGTCTACTTCTAAAATAGAAAAGAGAAATTCCGAAACGCTTTTTAAATATTATAACTTGTACTTAAAATATCTTTATCTATAACTATAATGTAACTTAATTTCAACAGTACAAGATATTTTAAATATCGTGACTGGTGACATGTACTTGAAATAGCTATTGCGCCATATATTTTCATGCCTTATTCATAGTTTACATACTGAAATATGAATTTTATCTTCTATATTGCGAGACATTTCGAATGCTGTGACGATTAACTTTTATATGGCGATTTCTCTAAACATCACGACAAATCTCCAATATAACATTCCTTGAATACCAGCGAATGAGAGACCATCGTTTCCACTTTCTACCAAGCTCTTTAGTGAGGAATATCAACAAAATATCCGTATGGAAAACATCACAGAGTTCTACCTGTTCTGCCGAGCTATGAAATAAGAAATTCCAGCAAAATATTCGCATAGAAAACATTATGGAATTCTCCCTGTTCCGCTCAGCTATGAAGGAAAAACATTTAACTTAATAAAAGAGTGTAACAAATTGACGCTTCACACTTCTAAGCTGCCGGAGTGTATTGCTATTGCGATAGAATGCTAACGGCCTCGAATATAAAGGAATTTCGGATCCCTTCGTCCTTCAATTTGCTTTGGCGACTGTTGGTGATAGGAAAAATACGGTGCGTAAAATAGGCTTAGTTCGGTAGTACGTAACAATGGCAGTCTGAAGCTATAGTATGGACCGTTATTTATTTAATTATTTTTTTATTTAATTATTTATATGTTTAATAATTTATTCATTTGTTTGACTGTCTGTTCATCTGGCTGTTTATCTGTCATACATAAAGGACGATAGGTGAGGATCACACTGAAACTACATATGAACAACTGGTATAGTTCGTTGCTCTGAGGACGGTTTCCAGTTGGCTTTGACGACCTAACATTTATTGTGTGCTTGAAGCCATTAATATCTCTCTCTCTCTCTCTCTCTCTCTCGTGGGAACAGCAATGGCTAACCCTCCCCCCCCCCCGCTGTAGTGCACATTGGGTCGCAATGAGAGACATAAAGAGGAGTCCCTTCCCTTGTACCGTCTCCGTAAGTTTCCGTTGCACTTCTTGCTTAGCAGCAACACGCGCATCCTGCCTGCAACACCCGAATCCTACATGTAACACCCGAATCCTACATGCAACACCCGAATCCTACATGTAACACCCGAACCCTACATACAACACCCGAATCCTACATGTAACACCCGAATCCTACATACAACACCCGAATCCTACATGTAACACCCGAATCCTACATACAACACCCGAATCCTACATGTAACACCCGAACCCTACATACAACACCCGAATCCTACATGTAACACCCGATCCTACATACAACACCCGAATCCTACATGTAACACCCGAATCCTACATGCAACACCCGAATCCTACATGCAACACCCGAATCCTACATGCAACACCCGAATCCTACATGCAACACCCGAACCCTACATGCAACACCCGAATCCTACATGCAACACCCGAATCCTACATGCAACACCCGAACCCTACATGCAACACCCGAATCCTACATGCAACACCCGAATCCTACATGCAACACCCGAATCCTACATGCAACACCCGAATCCTGCCTGCAGCACCCGAATAGTACAAGCAACACCCGAATCCTACATGCAATACCCGAATCCTACCTGCAACACCCGAATCCTACATGCAATACCCGAATCCTACCTGCAACACCCGAATCCTACATGCAATACCCGAATCCTACCTGCAACACCCGAATCCTACCTGCAACACCCGAATCCTACATGCAACACCCGAATCCTACCTGCAACACCCGAATCCTACCTGCAACACCCGAATCCTGCCTGCAGTACCCGAATAGTACAAGCAACACCCGAATCCTACATGCAATACCCGAATCCTACCTGCAACACCCGAATCCTACCTGTAATCGCCTCCACAGTAGTTGCTGCAGTAGAATTTAAGGAACGAATACTCAGCAAGAAAGCACTAAATTATACATATTTATCACTTACTCGATAGCGCTCATTATATAACAGGTGGTGGTCCGCCCGAAGGTGATAGCCGGCGATTATTGCATAAATCATTGCCAATCAATATCCCATTATTACCCAATCAGATATATTTAGGCAATTATGCGAGCCCGAGCCTATAGATAGAGTAAGACGACAATATTGATTTACCAATATACCTGCATTATCATATCAATATCTCTTCATGAATTGTCTCAGTATGCTCTCAATAATTTCACTAATATCTCACATTATTTATTAACTAGCGGGCCCAGTAGAAATTACACGGTTAATTAATATTTTCACTGACTCTAGTTTGACTTAAGGCAACGCTTCTTACTGGACCTGCCCCGTCTAAATAAATATCCGGCAAGTAAGCCTGCTGAACTCCGTGTACCGTAACGCAGTCCGTCTACCTTAACACACCCAGTCTATACTATCTTAGTACTCAGGGTTCACCTGTGAATCTTGCCTATGTTCTGTCAGCAGAGAATTCGCCCTTGTATCTTGATAAAGACATAGAGTTACGAAAGTAGTTCCTGAATTGTTAGTGAGAGGTGATAATGTTTTCGTTGAAGATTTAGGTATATATATTTGCACATATATATATATATTTGTAGGTATATATATTTGGAGGAGGAGTTAAGCAATCTACATAATTTTTTGTTGGGAGTTTGTTGGGTTGACCAAGATGTGACCCATGCCAAAAAAAAGTAAACCTAGCTGGCCATAAAAAAATGAGTTCGTTGAATTGGCCGTTACGGCGGGTGATGGTCTCACACCACCGAGATGTTCTAGTTTGTAGATATGGTGAAAAAAAAATTGAAAGAATCCAAAGCAAGTTAACAAAATTATAATACAAATGCGAAGCCAAGTGAACGTCACCGTGCGGTGGGGAAACAATAAATAAAATCAAAGTCATCTCCAGGAGCTCGGACTTATCTCTCTAGAATCAAGTTCATGTGCTTAAATAACCTGAGCGACACCCTGGTAATGGAATATTCTGAGAGAGATGACAATGATTGCCTCGGAAATAATGCGTAAATGTTCAAACATCGAACTCAGTTGGGTCGACAGTTATAACATGGCATCATACTTAGATTAGAGTCGATAGGCGGGAGTAGACGAACCAATAGGCCCATTCCCAAGGAGACACTGGAGCTAACGCCCCGGCCCTCTATGAGCTATTGCAATTATGTTAGTAGGATATATAGGACTCGATAAAAGAGAGAGAGAGAGGAAAAGGGGGAAAATCCCTGCCAAAGAGACGATCATGAAGCACGCAAACACAATCAAGAGCCGCTGATATGCTGAGCTTAGAGATACCAAACTGTGTAGCTGGAGCGGAGGTGGAAACACAAGCTTTTGCCGTTAAGAGTTTGCGACTCCTGGAGGAGGAGTTCTTAGCTGTGGAGGATGTCTTTCCCAGTATATATCATGACGATTTCTAAACGCGTTGACTGACTCCGCACTAACAACATCGGAGGGAGTCTATTCCAAATGCTGACTATGAAATAGGGAAAGAACTGCTGACTAAACGTCATTCTTCGAGTTTTATGCTTACAAAGAGTCCCGTTGTAGGTACATCGCTGAAGCCATTCAAGTACATGAATGTTTCTATTAGTTGCCTTCTGAGTCATCTTTGTTCAGAGAGATTAGACCCAGTTCGCTTAGGCGACATTCATACGGTTTGTTTCGCAACTGAGGCATCAATTTCGTTGCTCTGCGACTCTCTCCATGTTATCGATATCTTTGCGCAGATGTGGCAACCAGAATTGAATAGTAAATTCTAAGTGTAGCCGCACTAATGCCTTGTACAAAGGAACGACGTTGGCCTTGGACTTGTGTTCAAAATTTCTGGTGATGATTCCCAGTACTCTGCTGGCCATTTTTACACTCTTTCCTACTTACTGACTGTGTTGTAGTTTGTTTGTAATAGTGATTCTCAAGTCTCCTTGTTGGGTGACAGCAGCTAATACCGTCCCGTTCATTTTTATTGGGGTTGAAGGGTTCACCAGCCCGATGTGCAGTACGGAGCATTTGTCGACATTAAAGCTCATCTGTCACGTTGTGCTCCATTCCATGAGGTGGTCAAGGTCTTGTTGGAGCTTGGCTTTTTTCGTGGCAGGATGACATAGTTTAGTATCATCCGCAAATTTACTGATTTTACTACGGATGTTAAGATCGAGATCATTGATATAAATTGAGAACAGGAGTGGGCCAAACATGCTGCTTTGTGGCACCCCTGATGATACCTGCGTCCAGGCGCTCGTCTCTTCAAGCTTCACTCGCTGCTGCCGAACAGTAAGCCATGCCCTGATCCAAGGTAAATAATCTCCCCGGATGCCACGGGCTTCCAATTTTTTCATTAGCCGTTGATGGGGGACTTTGTCAAAAGCCTTTTGGAAGTCTAGATACACAAGGTCTACACCCTTTTGTTCATCTTTAATATCCGTAACTTTTGAGAAAAAGTCCAGTAGATTTGTTAAGCAGCTTCTTCCATTTTGAAAGCCATGCAGAGTGTCGGATATGAGCTGATGCATCCTCAGGTGATCAGCGATGAGCATTTCAATAGGCGTTTGATGATTTTGCTGACGACCGATGTAATACTGATTGGTCGATAGTTGCTGGGACTTTTCTTATCCCCCTTCCATCTATCACGTTAGCTAGTTTTCAATCTTGCGGAACTACTCCCGTTTTTAGAGACCGATTAAATGTTTCGAGCAGTGGCATCACGATGACTGGAGCCATTTCCAGTAGTACACGGTGTGTGACCATGTCTTAGAGACCCTCCAGTAACGTAGGAATTCAATTCTTTTATTGTGACAACAATCTACCTGTGTCCATGCCTGAGTATATTAAAATAGCTTGAACTGTCCCAACGGCCGCACGTGTTTCTCTTCTGGCTTAAAATATTCTGCCAAATTTTCGTCTACAGCTTGCGGCCAACAGTTCATGGTAAAATCAATGACCCTAGCCATACCTTCATCTTGCAGTTGTGCAGCTTTTATCTGCTCTAGCCGTGACTGACTAGCTGGTACCACTGCAACCTCAGCAACAAGGTAGTGTGAAATCTCGCTCTCCAATTCGTGATCTTGTGAGTTAGGTTCTGACACCGCGCATCGGGATAGAGCGTCGGCCGCAACAAGGGACCGGCCAGGGACATACTCTTCGGTGGGGCAGTAGCGAGCCAGTCGCATCAACAGTCTCTGGTATCTTATTGGACACTCATTTAAACTTTTTGAATTTATTAGAGGAACAAGCGGCTTGTGACGGGAAGTAAGATTATCTGGGCCAGTGGATTTGTACACATTTAGGTGGGTTAGTTCTTCAAGGATCTCGTTCTCCGTGAAAATACATGTGTTTGTGGGAGCAACTTGCACAGCTGATGGTTTAGGAATATTCGCATTTTCAGTAGTAGATACAGAGGTGAAGTAATCGTTCAGAAGTATGGCTTTGTCTCTTAGATCATTGGTGATGGCACCGCCAGGTCTTTTGTGCGGTCCTATGGTTTCTTTTTTGAGTCTTCTTCCATTTACATATATATAGAATGCCTGTGGGTTGCGTTTTGCCAAAGCGGCTACGGAAACTTCTTTTTCCCTTTTTGTGATCCTGACAATTTTCTTTGCATCTCGACATGCCCTTATGTGACTGGACCTGTTCTCCTCTGTTGGATTACGCTTCCAGGCTTCGTAACGCCTTGTCGCCTTGCAATGTAACATTTGACGTTCCGATTCATCCAGAGGGGATCATCACCGATACGAACCCGTTTGTTTGGGATGTTTTTTTGGGATGTGCACTTACTTCCTTCTCAAGTTGTCGGAACACAGACAGTCAACACGTTCAAACATCGTCTGGACAAGTTCAGGAAGCAGCACCCTGCGTAACTTCTCATCTCTCCTCTGTAGCTCGGTGTGCAGTTCCTAACTGTTTCATCTTTCAATGGCAGCCTTGTCACATTCTCTGCCACACTCGATTTAACGTACCGTGGCACAACTGCAACAAATCTCCTGCAGTTGGTCATGTTTGTATTTGGCCCAGTGGCAGCGGTTTCGCCGTTGGAGGTCCCTGTTTTTTTTTTAATATATTGAGGTGATATCAGTTGCTCTGAGTGATGCCAAGCCCAGGATTTGATTCCTCTGTGAGATGCGCCTCTTGGTCCATCTGTCACCGAATAGGCGATCTATCCGGCCGGCCCCAAAAAAAGTTTCTGCCGAATTCTCTTTATAAAAAATAAAGATGTATACTTTTCTTTACGACGGTATTTTTTCATCAAAATATGAATCTTCCTTCTCCCAAAGGTTTCAAAACTTGTAAGGCAAGTTTTCTGAAAAAAAAAAAATATAACATTGGAAACAGCGGTACATTTCCGTCCTCAAGTCATTTCCATCGTGAATGTTTAAGTTGGCTCTCGTGCACTTAGTAACTGTGCCGATAAAAACTTCAAGGTAAGATAAAAATAACAGTATAAGTAGATAGGGAAATAGCGAGAAATTTCCGTACGTGAACTTATAACAAGAATTTAAAATCATTGCTGGTTGCTTTTATGATACAACTTACTTATTTTCCTGAGCTTAACTTACTCTTTTTGAAATAATAAAAATTTAGTTCGAAACGACGATGTATCGCGAATAAATTTGCATATTTCTGTTCGAGAATGTGGACACACAAATCTTGCGTATAATTATGCTCCGTATTTAGAGCTTCCTCAGTACATGTGCTACGACTGACTTATAAATCAGATACAATTTGCTATCTCACCGGCGTACGATGAAATTTGCATTTTACCACACCGCGGCATAACAAGACATGCTTTACAACAGCCGTGATATTGCATAAACCATAAATATGGCCAGTGAATAACACATACATTGGATCTTTTTCCTTGAAACGTCGTTGGATCCAAGAATGGTTGCTGTTTTGCATGTAATTTATAGGTAAGGACATAATCCCACACATTTCTGGTGGCGATTTACTATCAGAGATTTATCAATGGACTCACGGAACGCAAAATACTGTCAGCAAAAAGCAAATAATGTTATGGGTCCTAAATTGTTTACACAATGCATCTATTGTGAGAGGCAGAGCCCTTATCTCTGGTAATTGATTGCGACACTGTATGAAAGACATGCTTCATTCTCCAACACTGAATCTTTAGTTATTTCTTTACGAGACAATGAAGTTCGCATTGCAAACAATCGCCCAATTTTCTATAAAACTTGAGCGTTTCGTCTTTTGTGTTGTGACATTGTGAGGACCGTAAATATACCTAAGTGGTGGGTGGTGATAGAGTGGTGTTGTGGTGTTGAGACTGTGAGTACTGTGATGTGTGGAGTGTTGTGATGTGTGCAGTGGTGTGATGTGTGGAGTGTTGTGATGTGTGGAGTGTTTTGATGTGCGGAGTGTTGTGATGTGTGGAGTGGTGTGATGTGTGAAGTGGTGTGATGTGTGGAGTGGTGTGATGTGTGGAGTGGTGTGATGTGTGGAGTGGTGTGATGTGTAGAGTGTTTTGATGTGCGGAGTGTTGTGATGTGTGGAGTGGTGTGATGTGTGGAGTGGTGTGATGTGTGGAGTGGTGTGATGTGTGGAGTGGTGTGATGTGTGGAGTGGTGTGATGTGTGGAGTGTTGTGATGTGTGGAGTGGTGTGATGTGTGGAGTGTTGTGATGTGTGGAGTGTTGTGATGTGTGGAGTGTTGTGATGTGTGGAGTTGTGTGATGTGTGGAGTGTTGTGATGTGTGGAGTGTTGTGATGTGTGGAGTGGTGTGATGTGTGGAGTGTTGTGATGTGTGGAGTGTTGTGATGTGTGGAGTGGTGTGATGTGTGGAGTGGTGTGATGTGTGGAGTGTTGTGATGTGTGGAGTGTTGTGATGTGTGGAGTGTTGTGATGTGTGGAGTGGTGTGATGTGTGAAGTGGTGTGATGTGTGGAGTGGTGTGATGTGTGGAGTGGTGTGATGTGTGGAGTGGTGTGATGTGTAGAGTGTTTTGATGTGCGAAGTGTTGTGATGTGTGGAGTGGTGTGATGTGTGGAGTGATGTGATGTGTGGAGTGGTGTGATGTGTGGAGTGTTGTGATGTGTGAAGTGTTGTGATGTGTGGAGTGGTGTGATGTGTGGAGTGGTGTGATGTGTGGAGTGGTGCGATGTGTGGACTGTTGTGATGTGTGGAGGGGTGTGATGTGTGGAGTGTTGTGATGTGTGGAATGTTGTGATGCGTGGAGTGTTTTGATGTGTGGAGTGTTGTGATGTGTGGAGTGGTGTGATGTGTGGAGTGGTGTGATGTGTGGAGTGTTTTGGTGTGCGGAGTGTTGGGATGTGTGGAGTGGTGTGATGTGTGGAGGGCTGTGATGTTTGGAGTGTTGTGATGTGTGGAGTGGTGTGATGTTTGGAGTGTTTTGATGTGCGGAGTGTTGTGATGTGTGGAGGGCTGTGATGTTTGGAGTGTTGTGATGTGTGGAGTGGTGTGATGTTTGGAGTGTTTTGATGTGCGGAGTGTTATGATGAGTGGAGTGTTTTGATGTGCGGAGTGTTGTGATGTGTGGAGGGTTGTGATGTGTGGAGTGATTTGATGTGCGGACTGGTGTGATGTGTGGAGTGGTGTGATGCGTGGAGTGGCGTGATGTGTGGAGTGATGTGATGTGTGGAGTGGTATGATGTGTCTAGTGGTGTGATGTGTGGAGTGGTGTGATGTATGGAGTGGCGTGATGTGTGGAGTGATGTGATGTTTGGAGTGGTATGATGTGTCTAGTGGTGTGATGTGTGGAGTGGTGTGATGTGTGGAGTGGTGTGATGTGTGGAGTGGTGTGATGTGTGGAGTGGTGTGATGTGTGGAGTATTGTGATGTGTGAAGTGTTTTGATGTGTGGAGTGGTGTGATGTGTGGAGTGGTGTGATGTGTGGAGTGGTGTGATGTGTGGAGTGAGTGAGTGATATAAGATGAGAGGTATACAATGCTGCCACTTGTGAGATGTGGAGACATTCAACGCGTTTAAAAATCGGCTTGACAAACATTGGGAAAGATATCCTCCAGGACTAAAAACACGTCCTCCACCAGGAATAACAAACTCTTGAACTCCGCAGATCACCGGCTATATCCTGCACTTGCGTGCATGCAGGATCGACTCGTGGCTGAGATCTTCATTTTTATCACCCGCGAACGAAGTACATAAATATATATATATATACTTCGTTATCTATATATATATATATATATATATA
>LQNS02276927.1:9583224-9601816 GCA_001587735.2 Parhyale hawaiensis | reverse complement strand
TGTGTGGAGTGTTGTGATGTGTGGAGTGTTGTGATCTGTTGGGTGTTGTGATGTGTGGAGTGTTGTGATGTGTGGAGTGGTGTGACGTGTGGAGTGTTGTGATGTGTGGAGTGTTGTGATGTGTGGAGTGTTGTGATGTATGGAGTGTTGTGATGTGTGGAGTGGTGTGATGTGTGGAGTGTTTTGATGTGTGGAGTGGTGTGATGTGTGGAGTGTTGTGATGTGTGGAGTGGTGTGATGTATAGGGTGTTGTGATGTGTGGAGTGTTTTGATGTGTGGAGTGGTCTGATGTATGGGGTGGTTTGATGTGTGGAGTGGTGTGATGTGTGGAGTGGTGTGATGTATGGGGTGGTGTGATGTGTGGAGTGGTGTGATGTGTGGAGTATTGTGATGTGTGGAGTGCTTTGATGTGTGGAGTGGTGTGATGTATGGAGTGGTGTGATGTGTCTAGTGGTGTGATGTGTGGAGTGGTGTGATGTGTGGAGTGGTGGGCTGTGTGGAGTGATACAAAATGTGAGGTATACAATGCTGTCACTTGTGAGATGTTGAGATGTGGAGACATTCAACGCGTTTAAAAATCGACTTGACAGACATTGGGAAAGATATCCTCCAGAACTAAAAACACATCCTCCACCAGGAATAACAAACTCTTGAACTCCGCAGATCAGTGGCTGAGATTTTCTTTTTTATCACCCGCGAACGAAGTATACATATATATATATACTTCGTTATTTATATATATAGCTATGTATATAGATAAAATATATATACAGTATGTAGATATATATATATATTTCTATGTCTGTCCACCGAAAAAGTGGTTGAAGGAACTGAGTAATCTTCATAATTTTTTTTTTTTGTGGGGAGCTTGGTAGGTTGACCTTGATGTGACCTATGTCCAAAAAACTCGGCCTAGCTCGCCATAAAAAATGACAGCGAAGAAATTTGCTCTCCACCCAAACTCCCAAAAACCGGTAGAAGGAGTTGAGGTATGTTCAGGATTTTTTGCAGGGTGACTTGTGAGTTGCCCTTGATGTGACCCATGCCAAAAGACTAGTATTAGCTGGCCATAAAAAACAACGGTGGTGAAATCTGCTCTCCTCCCAAAAAAAAGTAGAAGTTGAGCTATGTTCATAACTTTTTGCAGTGAGTCTAGTGGGCTGTCCTCGATGTGACCACACCAAAGAACCAGGATTAGCCGGCCATCAAAAATGATGGCAATGAAATTTGCTCCAACCGCGGGTGAAGGTCTTACGCCACGGGACGTTCTAGTTTCTTTTTCTTTCCTCTGTCATGTATATCCTGCTAACATAATGGCAATAGCTCACTGAGGGCCGGAGCGTAAGTTCCGGTGTCTCTTTGGGAATGGGCCTGTTGGTTCGTCTACTGCCGCCTATTTAATCTACCCGTTCACTTTGATGCTAAGTGGTACAGTCTGTGTAGTGTGGTGAAGCGCTAATCTGATGATAACTGAAATTACGGTGCGATTTTGTGTGATGAACCTATAAGCGCAGTGTGCTGAGCACAGTGTGGTGACCTGTATAGCGCGCTTACATAACACGATGCCTTATCTAGCCACCCTAGTGAAGTGCGGTGACGGGAAAATTGTTCAAAAATATTTGTTACAAAACATCCGTTCAAAACACATTTATTTGAAAAATACTTTTTAGGGAGTAAAATTTTTTGAATTACAATTGCTAGAAATGATATTTATTGGAAAGTCTAATTATTCGAGAATCATAATGTTACTTCAACAAAGATGATGAAGTTAACAATCAAGTACACCTTTGTAATAACACCCACTAGCTTACGTCTCTCTCTATAGCCACCGTGGCGGTACTTTCTCGAGGAAACAGGACGAAATAAATAGTTCATCGGGAAACCTAACCTAACCTAGCCAAACCTAACCAAACAAAATCTAAGCTAACTATACATGGCCAAGCCTAACGTAACCTAAGCCTACCTAAAATCAACCAAAGCAAGCCTTCTTTAACTAACCCTAGCGTACCCTAATGTAACATAACCTACCCTGACTTGCTCCAGAGCACCTTTACCTGCGCTGACGCACCCTAACCTATAAAGCTCAAGTAATGAGTAAAGCAAAATGAATAAAACTAGAGCACTCTGAAAGCGCATACCTTCTCATTTGAGCAAGGGAAAGGTAATGAAAAATTTGAATTGGTTCTGCAACTATGATTTCCTTTGTATCAACTGCATAATCTAATCATTTCTTCCTTTTGACGGTAATAATTGATTATGTACTTTTGTTGAAGATCCGTTCATAACTTTTCGGGTTATATTTCTTATAATCATTCCGACAAACATTAAACAAACAAACAAACAGACCAACCGATCATCACCAAAATTTAATCATTTATGTATAAATGGATATCAACATCACTAATAATTCTGGAAATTTCATAAAGATCTGTTCGCAACTTTTGAGATATTTTACTAACAAGTATAAAATGAAACACAGAGAAGCAAACAGAAAGAGTGTCATTAAAATTTGCTCATTTACTCTTCGTATTACATCTAACAACTCACGTAAATTTCTTAAAAATCCTTAGATGACTTTTTAAGTTATGGCACTAAGAAAAATGAAGCAGACAAACAAATATACGGATGAACGGATCTTCATCAAGAGTTAATCATCTGTTCCTCCTGATATACCTAATAATCCCAGCAAATTTCGTTGAAATCCATCCATAACTTTTTGAGTTATCTTGATGATAGACTGACAAATAAACAGAGAGAAACAGACAGATAAACAAACAGACAGACAATTAGACAAACTCGACGAAAATATAACCTCCTTGACGTAGGTAATTAAGATGTTCGTATAGCTATTATTTTAAATAAATCTTCCTTTATATTACTTTTAGTCAACAACTTTTTTTTCGAATTGAATGTTTTGGAACAATTTTTGCTATACTGTATGGATGGCTGTTTACAGCGCCTAGTGTGATGCCGAGCGGAGAACCCTGGTGTGGTGGTTGGTATGATGCCTTATGGAGTACCATAGTGTGGTGGTTGGTATGATGCCGTATGAAGTCCTTTAGTGTGGTGTACGGAAGAGAGTATGGTGCGTGACACAGGTAATTGCTACCTGCAAATGTGGTTCATCCTTTACAGCGGCGGCAGATGCTACAGAGCAGGTGTGAGGGGCCGGTAGTGGCCAACACCAGACGCAGGTGGGGGACGGGTCGGTGAGAGCTGGGACAAGTTAGAAAGCAAGACCCGGAGAGAAGGGAAGCGGGAAACACAAAGCATGATAAGGAGACAAGGGAAGTTGGTAAAATTAAAGATAAAGAGCAGTCATCACTGATGTGCGGCCATCTTTCAAGCAACTGTACAAGTGATGTACACACCTTAGCTGTGCATGTCGTGTTGCTTCCTCGTTCCAAAGACAGCTCGATCTATCGGACCACTTCCGTTGGATATCAATGACCTTTGCACAGATTTGACGGCGGAGGGAGGTGGTTGTCCTACCATTTATTACCTCCTCCAAGGAGGTTATATTTTTGCAGAGCTTGTCTCTTTGTCTGTCTATCGCCCACATAATTCAAAAAGTTATGGACGGATCTTTGCGAAATTTACAGTAATTGTTAGGCATGTTACGAGGAACAGATGATTAACTTCTGGTGAAGATCCGTCCAACCGTTTGTTTGTTTATTTGTTACTTAGTTTGTTTCTCCGTCCCTATTTTCTCGGTAGCATTACTCTAAAAGTTACGGACCGTGCTTTATGAAACTTACAGATGTTGAAGTTGTTACTAGGAGTATATGACCAAATTTTCGTGCTGATTTGTTTTTCCGTTAGTTTATTTGTTAGCCTGCACTGCTGAGTTTATTTGAACAAGAAAGATGAGTACAAGCCCCATTTACTGCCACTATCTCAAGACATCCGAAACTGTACCAGTGCTCGCTAAGCCGGCTGCTGTAGGCACAGCTAGCACTTCAGGCGACACAGCAGAGCTTACAAGCACAAAACAAAAGATTCGGGTGCGTAGAATTTCGAACATAGGCAGAAGATCATCCGTGTGAACCCGCCTTAAGCAAGTAAAAATTAGTTCGTCCGCATAAGGCTTCCCTAATATGATTTAACCAAAACCAGTGCCACCCACGGCCGAATTTCTATGGGGACAAAGGGGCAATTGCCGTGGAGCCCCTCCCCCTTGCGAGAAGCCCCTTTGGAAGATAAGGTATATAAAAATGTAGTATGTGTATAATTACCTCCCCTAAGGAGGTTATGTTTCCGTCTAGTTTGAATATTTGTTTGTCTGTCTAGATGTTTATCTGTCTGTCACAAAGATAACTCAAAAGATCATGGACGGATCTTTACAAAATTGACAGAGATTTTTAGGTATGTTAGGAGGAACGGATGATTAACTATTGGTAACAATTTGTTCATCCTTTTGTTTGTTTGTCTGCCACTTTTTTCTCAATGCCATAGTTCAAAAAGTTACGGACAGAACGTACAGATCTTTATGAAATATACACGATTTGTTATGTATATAATGCAGAGTACATGACCAAATTTTCGTGACGATCTGTAGGTTCGTTTATTTGCTTATCTTTGCGTTTGATTTTATGTTTGTTAGCAAAATGATTCAAAAGTTATGAACAGATCTTCATGAAATTTGTATGAATTGTTAGAAATACTGAAAGACAAAATGACCAAATTTTGTTGATGATGGGTTCGTCCGGTTGTGTGTTTGACTAATGTTTGTCAAAATGTTTGTCAAAACAAAACTCATGAACTTGCGCACTGATCTTCAAGAAAATTATACAGTCTCTTATTTCTGTCAAAAGGCACGAATAACCATATTTTGGTGCTGCTATAGAGGTCATCATAGTTTCAGATCCAAATTGAAATCTTTGTTGACGTTGCTTAGCTTGGCGGAGGTATGCGCTCTCAGAATGCTCTAATTCGGTATGAGGCCACAGCTATACCTTGATGATTATGGGAGCCCCAGCTTGAATAGCCCCTGTACCCTTTAGCGTAAATCAGGTTCTGGTGTTACCCTAGCCTGAGAGATTAAAATCTTCTGCTCCTTCTCACACAAGAACTTCGTAGTTTAGTGATCCTGGTCCCTAGTAGTACTGCGTTAGTGATCCTGGTCCCTAGTAGTACTGCGTTAGTGATCCTGGTCCCTAGTAGTACTGCGTTAGTGATCCTGGTTAGTGATCCTGTTAGTGATCCTGCGTTAGTGACACCCCCGAGCTAGTGCGGCATGTCCCCAATTATGTCTGCATGACGTGCACGCATCTCCCAGTTATCGTATTTTGCCCCCAATCGTGTTGGCATCAATAGCACCTCTCCAAGATAGTGCGTCATGTCCCCAATCGTGTCCGCATCACGTGCACGCATCTCCCAGTTATCGTATCTTGCCCCNNTCGTGTTGGCATCAATAGCACCTCTCCAAGATAGTGCGTCATGTCCCCAATCGTGTCCGCATCACGTGCACGCATCTCCCAGTTATCGTATCTTGCCCCCAGTCGTGTTGGCATCAATAGCGCATCTCCCACCTAAGGTTGCGTGACAACAATGGACAAATTTCAGCACTTTTCACTAATTAAGCTCAACAAATGACTCGTGTTGGCCGGCGCGGCGGTTGCGTGCAGCGTCCCAAAGACGTGCGACTCATTAACGTAGAATTGAGGAGGAGCNCGCACCTAAGGTTGCGTGACAACAATGGACAAATTTCAGCACTTTTCACTAATTAAGCTCAACAAATGACTCGTGTTGGCCGGCGCGGCGGTTGCGTGCAGCGTCCCAAAGACGTGCGACTCATTAACGTAGAATTGACGAGGAGCATCGCACGAGGAGCCCCTTGTTGTCTTCCTCCCGTATTGTGTGAAGAAAGTTCCAGGGAGACGCCCAGCTAATTTCTGCACCAGAAGTGTGTGCTGCTGAGAGAGAGAGGCAGAGATGTCGTGATAAGCCAGGGAGCGTAGGACTTTAACCTCTACACGCTAGTGTATTTATCCTCAACGCAGTGCGTTGGTGTGTAGATGTGTTCGTCTTATACTACTTTACCAAGGAGTAGTAGAAGAGCATAATCCTGTACAAAACAAAGTAAAAAACTCATAAATACCCTATAATAGAGACGCGTGTGAGATATATGCAAGTGATCCTTACTTTATAGCGCTGACAAGCTCGCTATAGTTTGAGTCCCTTGCTATAGTTGAGTGCCACTCTATCACGTTATTACTAGTTTTATCTTAAAGGACAATTTTCTATCAATAAGATTAGTAGAAAACGTTCATTGAGGCAATGTTTAAATTTAAGCATTATATGGGATTACAAATTCGAAAGTTCTTGTTAGCCATCTTTGATATAACACATATTATACGTACACATCTTAAAAGTCCTACATTTTTCTCGATAAGCCTATTGTGCATTCTGCAATTTGGAAATTTTGATCAATATCAGCCGTTTTCTTTCCCCCGCTTTAAGCCATTGAAAATATTATCTTCTCATTAATGGCTAATATCTATGGCCTCGTTCATTTCTTTATAGGCCATAATTTACAGAAGTTTTCAGAAGTCGCGATCAATGTTCCTTCTCTCGCACAGCCGGCAGAAGTGATGCCGTCGTACATACATGATGCTGTATGGAAAAAGTAACGGAATAATATTTCTAAAAAAATATTTTCAATTAAGCATTCTACAAATACATGCTATGCTTTGAATTGCTTCTTTCTGTACTGGCAGTGCCCTTTCTAACAGTACATCCTATATGGCTAAGCTTATAGGGAGCGATTTATGAAAGACTGAATCTGGAAACAGAGGAGCGACTATGTAAACTTAGGCTATAAAATGATTTCTAGATGATATAGTTGGATGCCCTGCAACTAAATAAGCCTGCTATAATTGGGGGCTATTGTAAAGAGGTGTTGTATAAAGTGCGGATCTCCTGCAATGTATATACTTTTATATTTACATCTTTATATATTTCATGCCTAACTAAACTCCCCCCCCCCCCACCTGGATAGGGATAGGCAAATACCCGACAATGAAATGAGCAAACTCAAACGTTGATAAACTGAGCACTGAGAAGAATCCTTAGCCCGACCTATTTTATGAATCAACTATCACCTTCACAGTGACGAGAACTGTAACAGTGACGAGAACTGTAACAGTGAGTGACGAGAACTGTAACAGTGACGAGAACTGTAACATTGACGAGAACTGTAACAGTGACGAGAACTGTAACAGTGACGAGAACTGTAACAGTGACGAGAACTGTAACAGTGACGAGAACTGTAACAGTGACGAGAACTGTAACAGTGATGAGAACTGTAACAGTGNGACGAGAACTGTAACAGTGACGAGAACTGTAACAGTGACGAGAACTGTAACAGTGACGAGAACTGTAACAGTGACGAGAACTGTAACAGTGACGAGAACTGTAACAGTGACGAGAACTGTAGCAGTGACGAGAACTGTATCAAGTCTGCCGGGAAGTTGGTGTCGATGTCTAGTAGCTCATCTTTCGAGTTATTATGGAACGCAATTTAATCCGGCAATTGGGATGTGGCTACAGGTCCATGCACTGAGGGCACAGTTCAAGTTATCTTATTACGAAAGACATTTGAGATCTAATAACCTGCAGGTGTTGATTCTCTAAACCCTATAAAATGGAAGATAAAAATTTTCACATTCGGCACTTGGCGCCTTTCTCTTCCCATGAAGGAAAAAATGCCTCACTTGCAACCAAAGAAATATGCGCAGTTTACGGTAATGATTCTTTATCCGAAAGAACTGCACGGAAGTGGTTCGCGAGGTATCGAGCTGGGGATCGTAGCCTTCTTGATAAAGAGCGATCAGGTAGACTACCCTCTACAGATGATAACCAAATTAAATCATTAATTAAAATTAATCCACAGTCCCCAACCCTAGAACTGGCAGAAAGCATCAACCTTTCAAAATCCATCCGTCATGAGTACCAGGGCTGTGTCGCAATCAGCATTTCTGGGTTACCGGTGCTACACCGGTGATCCAGCCAGTCGCAACTCGTGTCACAATCATAGCTCAAGTGACGACTGCGACACACGTTACGGTGATGCAGGTTACCGAGCACACACGTCTACTTTGAGTAAAATGAGCACTAAATTCATCCAAACACACAACAAACTAGAGCACTCTGAGAGCCTCCGCCAAACGAGGCAACGGTATCGAAAATCACAATTGGCTCTGAAACTATGATTTTCTTTGTATGAACTCCAAAATCCAATCATTTGGGCCTTTTCATAGTAATTACAGTTTGTGCTATTTTCTTAAAGATCCGTTCATAGCTTTTTTGAGTCATGCTGCTAACCAGCATGACACACATGAGTCAAACATACAAACGAACTACCCGATCTGTACCAAAATTTAATAATTTATGTCTTTCAACATTACTAACAACTCCTATAAATTTCATAAAGATCCATTCATTGTTTTTGAGTTATTGTGCTAACAAGCATAAAATTAAAAAAGTGGCAAACGAACAAACAAACAAACAAACGGATCATTACAAAATTTGTTCATTTACTCTTCTTTATATGCCTAACAACTCATGTAAATTTCATAAAAAGCTGTCGATAACTTTTTGAGTTATGGCATTGAGAAAAATGAGGCAGACAAACAAACAAACAAACGGATGGGCAGATCTTCACCAAAAGTTAATCATCTGTCTCTCCTAACATACTAAACAATCCCTGCAAATTTCGTCCAAATCGGTCCATAACTTTTTGAGTTATCTTGATGACAGACAGGCAGAACAACAGAATAACCAACAGAAAGACGACAGACCAACCCAACGAAAACATAACCTTCTTGACGGAGGTAATAGACTCCGTATCCAGGAATAACTAAATCAAATCAACTACTTGGAACTTCAATTAAATTTCAATTATATGGGAATTTCAATGTCGTTGAGCCTGCACTGCTCGTCACTAGATGGCGCTTTAACAACCACGTCTAGGGTTACGGGCTACCACTTTTCGGGTTACCTTTTTTTAGATCGCGGTAGCCCGACTTTGGCGTGATTGCGACACACCCCTGGTGAAGATCGGTTCATATTTGGTCGAGAAAAGTTGCAAGGTTTTATATTTATGGACTTACTTCTTGCTGTAGAAATCTGTACGAACTTTACAGGTAACCTATTAGCTAAATTACTGCTTGTAAGAAGGTAGATGACGCATACTTGCAAGGAGACGATTTATTCATGAAATTAGAGTTTTGACTTTTGTGACTTTCCCATCACATGCTTGCTTAATGTTGCCTGCCTGCTGAGGCAAAAGGCAGTGCCCTCTACTGCAAGTCTTCAATTTTCCTAAAAGATTCTGATTCTATGAGTCTTCAATAGCCTTTTTTATTTTCTGTACCTGTCTGTTCTTGGTGTACTTGTCTCAGTCAATCAAGCGTGTATTTCCCTCTTTTAATTCAATAAATTCACGAGATTAGAAAGAAGCACGTAGCTATGATGGTTTTGAACAATTTTCTTATTGGTTTTTGTAGCACTGGCCGTACTCAGGCACCATAAACCCAGTGTTGACCGATCAACCTGATTGGATGATCCCCCACCTACATATTCCAGTGTCTGCACGTTTTACTTCTGTAGCCAAGTCACTGGTGGAGGCCCTCCCTCCCCAAAAGGATATTTTACAATCAATACGAATTATGGTGTTACAGATTGTAGTTTCAGGCCTACATGTCCCAATGAAATTGTTAATATTCTTAAATCATTCAGTAATAAGCGCTGTCATCGCGATGAGATCCAACCTTCATCACTGTTTAAAGTTATACATTCATTGTATTGCTGATCCTCTTTGTCATATTTTCAATTTGTGCTTGGAGAACGCCATTTATCCGAATGCACTAATACATGCTCGTGTCATTCCTATCTTCAAGTCAGGTAGTCCGAATGATGTGGCTAATTATAGACCCATATCTACGCTATCTATTTTCAATAAAATTTTAAAGAAAGCCATTCATTCTAGGCTATCAAATTTCCTCTCATCAAATAACATAATCAGTGGTCAGCAGTTTGACTTTCGAACTAAATCTAATACTACGCTAGCAATTTTTCATCTTGTAACAGATCTTCTGCAATGCATCCACGATAAAACATATGGTATATCCTTATTTCTGTACCTTGGAAAGGCGTTCGATACCTTTGATCAGTATGGCGTTCGGAATGCAGCAAATGCACTGCTTAATAGTTAGCTACCTGTCTAACAGGGATGAATATGTACTCTGTAATGATGCCAAATCACATATATTACCTATTAATTCAGGTGTTCCCAAGGAATCATTTTAGGCCCGTTATTATTTAACGTGTTTATTAACGATATTACTACCCTCGGTATGAATTGTGTATTGTAAGCGGATGACGAAGTTTTTCTCCACCAATAGTAGTAATTTTCAAGCTGCTATAACTGATATGCAAACTTTATATGTGTTGTCTGAATGGTTAACTCAACATAGATTAACTGATCATGAGAATAAAACCAAATTGATGCTTTTCTCCTCCTGTGCTCACCAACAGTTGCCACCTATCTTCTTTAACAATAACCTACTAGAGTGGGTGCCCCAAACAAGATATCTTGGACTGATCCTAGATAAAAAGTTGTTTTAAGTCGCATATTAAAGACGTGGGCGCAAGCTTAGCAGGGTTCTCGGCATAATCTATGCAATATCCAATTATATTGAATGTGAATAAATAAAAATAGTTTATTACTCTTTGGTTGATTCAGTGCTTGTTCAGAATTAGGCGAGTACTATGAGTTAGACGTAACGAAAATAATGCGCCTGTAATGAGATGCAGTGAAATGCACTCGTCTTTACAAATGTGGCAATTTCAGGATGTTTACAACTATTCCTTACTTAATTTTTTTTTCATTTGTGATTTGAAATCATCCTGAAGTATTTCTAAAGTATTTCTGTCCAATTATTCCCCAACAAAATTACGGAAAGAGATATTCTGTTCTCAATCTACCAATTGTGCGTGTTGATGTTGAGGAACGCGCTACAGTATTTCAAATTGCAACTCTTCTCAATAAACTCCCTAAGCATTTATTAGATCCCATTTCTGATAATGTCTTTAAAAAACGTTTTCAAGAATACGGCACGCAATTGTATTAGCTTATGCTTTGTGTGCCCAAAAAGTTTGTTCAACTTTCACTGGCTAAGCAGATACATTATTCTACAGTGTATGGTACTACTTTACCAAATATTTGAATTGTATCAAATGTATCTGTGAGTAATAAACCTATGAAACCTAACCTACCCTGAGTACAATACCAGCAGAGATGGGCGCTTGAAGCCACTTGCTGCTTATCTGAGGAGCACACAGAATGCCTAAGGTCTGTGGCCCCCTCGCAGGGGCAGCAAGTGTCCAGCTTTCAATTTCAGAAATGCACGTGGTGGTTCATCTGGTGTTAGGAGCGGGGGTTCTCTTCTCGAGCACTGAACAGTTACCCTAACAATCTCCCATTTCTGTGTTGCAGGCCCGACGAGAGAACAAGCTGGCTTTGTTGCAACGGCGGCTGGGGCACAACCAAGCGTCTTCCAACTGAGGAACTTCTGGTCCCAACTGACTGCCTCTTGATCTCAGCTGAAAGCCCTTGAATTTGAATTTCAACAGACGGGTCCCTTTTTCCAAACCCCTTTAATCTAACTAAAGCTCTCCATATTCTACTGACAGGCATATCTTCCAAATTGGAGGCCCTCCATCCTAAGTGACGCCTTCTCTATCCAAATGCTGGTTCTTGGGTCCTAAGTGAAAGCCCTTTGTCTCAAGTGAAGGCCTCTTTACCCTAAATGAATTCTATCTCTTCCCAATCGAAAGTCAACTTATTGTAAATGGAAGCATTTCCGCTAACTGAAGCAGCCCATATCCAGAGTTAAAATCGTCTCGTCCCAACTGATCATCCCCAGAACAATGATCTCTTACGAGTTGTAAACCCGCTGTATTTGAATCTATGTTTGTGACAGTTTTCTTGTTTAACTATCATACAGGTTCGGAAACTTGACTGCCGGACAGCTTAGACTCGACTGCCGGACAGCTTAGACTTGACTGCCTGACAATACAGTATAGGCTCAACTACCTAACAGTTTTAATAATTTTCTGTTCAACTGTAGGGCCACGTTAGCCCTGCGCACTTTCGCGTCAACTCTTCAACTCATAAATGCTCTTCCCGAATGCAGACTTCACCCTGATGACGAGCTCACTCCTTAAGTACGTTCGACCAAATTTCAGAGTTTCAGCATTGTTGGATTCAGGGCTGATTGTTGGCTAATTATTTTTTAACTGCTGGTCCCTCTTTGCTCTCAAAACACAACTGGAAGCCCTTTCGGCCCAAAAGACATCTGACAGTTTTTTGTCCTTGCCCCCCCTCCCCCCAAAAAATGACAACGTGTAACTCTTTTGTCTCAAAATACGACTGATAAATCTTTTGTGCCAACGACAACTTGCACCTCTCATGACCCATCCAACAATTGACAGCCTGACTGGACTAATTGCCAATATGCTCGTTCCAACTGATATCCTCGCAGTACATGTGACTCACTAAAAGACTTTTCTACAACTGACAACCTAACTGTCCTAACCCCTTTTTCCCCCTGACTGCCTAACTGAAGACGTGGATATTCCGTGCAAGAGTTTCTGTCGTTAGAGCGTCGTAAGTTCTACCGTAAGTTGTAATTTTACGTCGTATGTATATTTGTACGTGTGTATTTTTGCATATAGTGCAGCTGAAGAGCGTAGTGTGCGTGTTTCGTAGTTGTTATTGTAGTTTGTAGGAAGATTTATGAGCAGAAGTAAGATACGATGAAAGAGTATCTCATGCAATGGAAACAGAAGCGAGGTTTCGATTTCGCTGTAATTCATCAAGTCGGCGATGTGCTAAGCAAGAGCCTTCGAACGAGAGGTAATTTGCTAGAGCTCTGGGCAGTGATTCCTGGCGCCTTTCCTAAAAATTGCAAGTTAATTTTGATATTCTCACGAGTGTGCGAGTCAAAATTGCAGCACTGAAGGTTTGGGGCTCTAGCGGTTAAGTCGGTCATGACCGGACAATATGGCAACACTTTCTCCAGGTCCAATCCCAGCCTATGCTTCCATGGGACAGCGTCAAGAATTACCATTCCTTCTTGAATGGCTTCNTTACGTCGTATGTATATTTGTACGTGTGTATTTTTGCATATAGTGCAGCTGAAGAGCGTAGTGTGCGTGTTTCGTAGTTGTTATTGTAGTTTGTAGGAAGATTTATGAGCAGAAGTAAGATACGATGAAAGAGTATCTCATACAATGGAAACAGAAGCGAGGTTTCGATTTCGCTGTAATTCATTAAATCGGCGATGTGCTAAGCAAGAGCCTTCGAACAAGGGCTAATTTGCTAATGTGCACTCTCCATGACCGAACCTCGACTCTTCCTTTTCTGTGGGCTGCACAGGAGGGGATTTGAAAGCCTAGCGGTCACGCGGTCGCAATTAGAGGCCTGTGGCCGAAGGTAGGCTAAGCCGCATGAGTAAAAATGGCCGCTGGCCTTCTGCCAGGGCCGCAGCTGCCCAGCGCTGCCTACTGCCACCTGGCTACGGAGAGGCTACTTTTCTAAAGGCCAAGGGCTCTTGGGCAGTGATTCCTGGCGACTCACCTAATGCAGTGTCAGTTTAAAAATTGCAAGTTAATTTTGATATTCTCACGAGTGTGCGAGCCAAAATTGCAGCACTGAAGGTTTGGGGCTCTAGCGGTTAAGTCGGTCATGACCGGACAATATGGCAACACTTTCTCCAGGTCCAATCCCAGCCTATGCTTCCATGGGACAGCGTCAAGAATTACCATTCCTTCTTGAATGGCTTCTCGAAAACAATTTAAAGTAAACAATGTATGCTAGTATTTGTTCATAAAAGATCCAAAGTATAGTTTTAACTCAGGTATCAAAATTTGAAGCTGCGTCTAACCGTTTCACTGCCTGGAAAGAACCTGCTCTCAAAACTTTTCCCTAACCAATATACATTGGCACGGTTCTGTGCCGCCTACACGGCGAACTTTTCCCTGTCATTTGCATCATATACTCTGCTTCTAATCCAGGCTAGCTAAGGAAAAATCTTCCCTAACCGTATGTCACCCTAAACCCAATTTCAACGCGACCGAAATTGAAATACTTGGTGGTTAGACAAACCAGACCTACCCTCACCTAACCTACCCGAAGTTATGAAGGACTTCTGCTAGATGGCTCAACCACTTGAAACGGCTCTTGCTTGCTTAATCAGGCGTTTGGAAAACTTGGAAATATCAGTGCTGCAGTCACCGCCCCGTCGCTGCAGAAATAAGTAAGAGCGTTGCACTGATCCGTGCAAGGGCTGTGTAAATTGTTTATTGACTACGAGATGGTTACAGACATTAATGGTAATGATTATACGAGTACAACGCACAGTGGCGCGCGCTCGTAGCTGAAATAAGTGGGGGTGCTACACATTTCCATGCTCGTATTCTCTGGACCAACCAACGGTTGCCCGTATTATTCGTAAAGATATTCAGTGCGTAGGTAACTAAAGCAATTGGAGAGACTACCTCATTATGCCATATTAACAATTAGCGCGTGAAAATAGGGACATGGTATAGTTCCTCATTGGAATAAAGACTTCTTCCTCGCACATCTCAGTGGCTTACAGCTGTATCTCGTTACTCGAATTAAAGTAGGCCTAGAGCGTTCAGCTAATGAAGCGTGCGAGCCAAGGACGAAGCGCTAGGGAGCTGCGAGTACGAGCCAGCGCTCTGACGAACTTACGCACGTTTCGCCTTCGTGGTTCGAGTAACGGAAATGCTCCGTGAATAACGACTCCAATTTTTCTTCTGTTAATTTACATTTCGAGTGAAGATTTATGCGAGCAACTATTTGCTCAAGTACAAGTTTCTTCTAGTAGAGATGTATTAACTTAAAGATATGTCCGAATAACACTTTGTTCTGCTAGGAACTACCCAAGTAGCGATTTGTAAGAGGAATGAAATGATTCGTTTGCGTATGATTTTTCGAGTAATAATTTATTAAAGTAATGATTTGATCGAGTTATGATTGGTTATGATTCAGATATGTTTGATCAGCAAGTGTTCGAGTAAAGGTTCGTTGGGGTGAAGATATGCTGACGTAACGATTTCTTTGAAGTAATATTGGCACGAGCAAGAATTGGTTCGACTGAAGATTCGTTAAAGCAGAGACTTGTTTGGGTACAGATTTGTTCTAACAAGAATACTTCCTAGTAAGGAATCATTCAAGTATGGAGCTGACAACACTGCACCCTAACTTCCAACACCAATACATCGCTGACTACAGCAGTGCCAGTAGTCTGCTGCATGTATCTCTCTATACTGTACAGTAGGTACTCAGACGTGTCTCACCGTCAGCTCCTCAGCACTGACACTGAGAACACCGTCGTCTCTTCTTAACAGTTAGCTAATTTTATACTACAGGGTGGCCTTTGATCCAATACTGCAGGCTGGGCTTTGATCCAATACTGCAGGGTGGCCTTTGATCCAATACTGCAGGGTGGGCTTTGATCCAATACTGCAGGGTGGCCTTTGATCCAATACAGCAGGGTGGCCTTTGATCCAATACTGCAGGGTGGCCTTTGATCCAATACTGCAGGGTGGCCTTTGATCCAATACTGCAGGGTGGCCTTTGATCCAATACTGCAGGGTGGCCTTTCATCCAATACTGCAGGGTGACCTTTGATCCAATACTGCAGGGTGACCTTTGATCCAATACTGCAGGGTGGCCTTTGATCCAATACTGCAGGGTGGCCTTTGATCCAATACTGCAGGGTGACCTTTGATCCAATACTGCAGGGTGGCCTTTGATCCAATACTGCAGGGTGACCTTTGATCCAATACTGCAGGGTGACCTTTAATCAAATGCTTCGGGGTTATCTTCGAGCCAATGCCGGGCTGTGGCCTCAGATCCAGCTCTACGCTGTAGTCATTGATCGAATAGACTACAAACATTGGAGCATCTTTCGTTATTTCCAATGCAGAACCTTGAATTTTTACTAAAAGGAAAACAAGAAGAAGGAACCAGCACTGAAATGCAAGTTTAGACTCCCTTGTGCTTTCCCTGACCTTTGGCTGACCAATCACAGCCGCCCAATATCCGTGCACACTGAGGACGAACTGAACTCGTAGTGGCAGACTCGCGGCGCAAAGCAAATGAGGTGCGCCCAAGCGACTGTCATCCTGTGAACAATTTAATTTAAGAGGTTAGGATCGATTGAGCAACAGACCTCAGTACCAAAGTACGGACAGGCCTGCTGCATTGAACTTCATATTTTAAATTACTGTAATAATTACATAAAATATTTACTGCTGGTTCTGTTATGTCCGTATTCGCGTATAATTATGGACACTGATTCTATGCAAAGGGAGGCAATGCAACAAGACAGGTTTTTTTTTATGTATACAGGGCTTTTTCGTACAGATTGTTGTAATATGCCATTACTATTATGTATTAGTTGTGTTTGTGTGGAGCATTATTATGAAAAAATGTCAAATTTACCATTAAGAGGATAAAACTTGCTCTCGGAACGTAACCCACTGTATAGAATACAGATATAGAGCCAAATGATGCGAATTCACTTAACTGAAGCTCTCTCTGGGCCGTAAACCTGGCATACGGTACCACGAGAAGCAGGTCTATTATGGTTGTAGCAGGTCTGATGCTGTAGTGGTCTGCGTCATTGTGGCCCAAGCATTTCAATTTCTTTTCATGCATTTTCCTGAAAATAATTCACGTTGAAACGGAACTCTTAAATACAACAGAACACGTTTCGTTTTTACCTCCGCCAAGGAGGTTAGTTTTCGTCGTGTTTGTCGCTCTGCTTGTCTCTCTCTTTGTCTGTCTGTCACCAAGGTAACTCAAAAAGTTATGAATCGATTTGGACAAAATTTACAGGGATTGTTAGGTATGTTAGGAGGAACAGATGATTAACTTTTGGTGAAGATATTTCTATCCGTTTGTTTGTTTGTTTGTTTGTTAGCCTCATTTTTCTCAATGCCATAACTGAAAAAGTTAAGGATGGATTTTCGTGAAATTAACATGGGTTGTTGGGTATATAGAAAAAGTAAATGACCAAATTTTGATAATGATCTATTTCTTCGTTCGTTCGTTTGTCACTGTTTTTAATTTTATGCTTGTTGGCACAATAACTCAAAAAATAATTAATGGATCTTTATGAAATTTATAGGGCTTGTTAGCAATGTTAAAAGACATAAATGATTAAATTTTGGTGCAGATCGGTTTGTTCGTCTGTATGTTTGACTCATGTTTGTCATAAAGTTTGTTTGCAGTATAACTCAAAAAGTTATGAAAAGTTATCTTCAACAAAATTGCACAAGCTGTTATTACTGTCAAAAGGCACAAATGATTAGATTTTGGAGTTTATGCAAAGAAAATTATACTTTCAGAGCCAATTTGAATTTTTTGCTACCGTTGCCTCGCTTGGCGGAGGTATGCGCTCTCAGAGTGCTCTAGTTAGGAAATGTCTTACCAGTTACTGCTGCCCGACTCATAACAGAAAGGCTTTAATGTCGCCTATCTATTGTCTCACTACAGTACACTTGCGAGAGAGACTCTCCTCTCTAGACGTCGCTCCTGTCATGACCTCCAGCACGAGTAAGACGTAACGGTTTCAGAAAGGAAGATATTAAGATACTCTTCAGTAACAATGTGCAATTAGATCAATTTCTCTTGCATAAATTAATAAAATATAAGCTAAAGACGCCTTGATGAACAAACTGTACACATTATTCTGTCGAGCCTTAATATTTGTCTTCCGGTCCATGTAGATATGTGCCGACCGGTGAATTTTCCCTATGGAGGAAAGTCAAGGAGAGCGTTTTATATATATACCTGTGCTATGCTAACATTCCTTCGGCTAATGTCCTACAGAGTGTTACAGCCGTAACAGCTCAAGACCATCCGGGAGGTATAGTTTGATAGGTTGGGGCGGTAATGCAAACGCTACGGATGGTTTGAAGCATCTTTTTGTGGCCATATTCTTGACGATCGATGTCACCATGACCACAAAGATCTCTGCTCCGCAGCAAACTAATGGAAATTATTCTGTACCAACCAATGACGCCGATTTTTGTTTTGCTTGAGTGACTTACGTCGTCTACGTTATTTTGAATCAGCATCTATTAGATCTAAAGGCGCAACAAGTTTTTAGAGTTACTAATCAAGTGTTGTCCAATTATCTATATTCCCTCATTAGACTTGGTGCTAAGAAAACTAATTTGCTTCAATTTATTTAACAATAGATACTCTTAAGTGGAGAAAAAAAATCGGATTCTAGGTTTATCTAGTCTAAGAATGGTGCACATGTAGGCCAATGCGGCATGTTTTTCTTGCTGAACAGGCCTGTGACGCTCAAAACTAAAGCTCAAAACATCTTTAAGCTTATTTTATTATTTCTAAGTTTTAACAATAGAATATGACAACTTAAACTTCAAGAAATTCCATTTCACATAGGGCGCTCACATGGCACTTGGATACCAATGATTTGCTCCGGAAAGAAATTACAACGAGAAGACGATCTCGCCGAAATTA
>LQNS02276927.1:9561323-9577866 GCA_001587735.2 Parhyale hawaiensis | reverse complement strand
AACAATAGAATATGACAACTTAAACTTCAAGAAATTCCATTTCACATAGGGCGCTCACATGGCACTTGGATACCAATGATTTGCTCCGGAAAGAAATTACAACGAGAAGACGATCTCGCCGAAATTACAGCATACCTGTCAAAAGCCTGTCACAAGCTGGTCATAAAGATTCCGTAATGCTCGCAGAGTCCCGTACATGCAGGCCTCAACAGTAAACTAGCGACTGTTTGTTTTATTGGGCGCTATTTACTAAAGTGCCCAATGTATTGCTCTTTACTGCAGCTGCAACCAGAACATAATGAACTTTTAACATACATATTCTTGGTTAAGTTCTTCTCATCTATCTCGATTTACTTTGTCCATGGACGGTACCTCTTCGTGCATGGATTCCCTACTTTGCCTTGACATGCTACATGTTTCTTTCTTACAAACTCTTGAATATTATTATTTGTAGTAACGATAATTTCCCGTCTTGTTGCCCTATGGCAACAAATTCATCAGGAATGTATTCTGTTCAACAATTCAGGCTCCACAACTCGTCTGCCATGCATTAACTTATTACTTCTTTTCTTCTAAAATTTTCAATGCTAAGACACTACTGCAATTAATCCTCTGCGTCATATGAGTAGGGATGATCAAGGGCCTAACGGAGAGAAGTTGCTTTTGCATATGCAAGGCCTGTAAACCCGAAGCCTGTAGTACAACGTGTTGCGAACCCAGCCGTAACTGGAATACTTAAATAAATGCAATGTCTGCAAATTACGTGTGCGTAGTCTGCTGTAATAAAATGTGTTCCGTACCGTACCTACCTGTAATATAATGAAGCCAATACACCTAGCAAGTAATGAGTGGTTTGTCACTGTGTGTCTGTATAGCAGAGAGTGGAGTGTTGCACTCGAGTAATAAAAGAAGAAAATACACTTTGTTGGTGTTATTTACCCCAAATTTTGGAGTAGTGATTGTTCTCTACCGACTTGTCGTGCTGAACCCTTCGCTGGACCCCTCTGCGCCTTAGCTGAACCTCGGCTTTTGGCTGAAATGCTTCGTGTCTTCTGAATATGCATCAGGTGTAGAGACTGCTCTGTCAGTTTTAGCGACTTCTTTATCAGTTGTAGCAACTTCTGTATCAGCTGTGGCGACTTCTCTACCAATTATAGCAACTTCTGTATCAGTTGTATATTCTCCTGTATCAGTTGTACATTCTTCTGTATTAGTTGGAGATAATTCTGTATCAGTTGTAGTTTCTTCTGTATCAGTTGGAGAGGCTTCTGTATCAGTTGGAGATACGGGGCTATGCAAAACTCCTGGCCTGTTTTAATAATTTGTCATCCGAAGATCGTAAAAGCTTTGTTTATAATGAAATAAAATAAGATTTGTAATGTATTAGTTTATTATGATCTAAACAACATTGCTATTCAATATGACCTCCATTGGCAGCAATGACACGCCCTAATCGTGGTCGGAAGTCCTTACACACATTACGGACGTAGTCCTTCCTCATCTGTTCCCAAGTGAGGTTCACAGCGGCTTTCAGCTCCTCAATGTTCTTGTGGCGATCTTTGCATGCTTTACTCTCAATATGCAGTCACACGCCGTAGTCCAGAGGATTGACGTCAGGCGACTGTGAGGGGCCAGAGAGTTATATTTTGGCTCATCCAGTTTTGGACGGTTTTCGACGTGTGCGCTGGTGCACCATCTTGCTGAAACACGTAATCTCCATTTTTGACGATTTTTCTGATCCAAGGAAAAACTTCAGTGGCCATCATATCCCTCTATTCAGCCCCTGTCAACCTGTAACTGCCCTTGAACCACACTGGATGCATCTTCTCTCCGTTGGAGGCCACAACGCCAAGCATCATCACAGAGGCCGGATGCTTTGTTGTGGAGACATAACGAACATCAGAGATGTCTTGGCCAAAGCTCACAACTCGATCGTTCTGTTTGTTGAAGACAAGATCCACAGTGAAGGTCTTCTCATNAGTTTTAACAATAGAATATGACAACTTAAACTTCAAGAAATTCCATTTCACATAGGGCGCTCACATGGCACTTGGATACCAATGATTTGCTCCGGAAAGAAATTACAACGAGAAGACGATCTCGCCGAAATTACAGCACACCAGCTATCTGTCAAAAGCCTGTCACAAGCTGATCATAAAGATTCCGTAATGCTCGCAGAGTCCCGTACATGCAGGCCTCAACAGTAAACTAGCGACTGTTTGTTTTATTGGGCGCTATTTACTAAAGTGCCCAATATATTGCTCTTTACTGCAGCTGTAACCAGAACATAATGTACTTTTAACATACATATTCTTGGTTAAGCTCTTCTCATCTATCTCGATTTACTTTGTCCATGGACGGTGCCTCTTCGTGCATGGATTCCCTACTTTGCCTTGACATGCAACATGTTTCTTGCTTACAAACTCTTGAATATTATTATTTGTAGTAACGATAATTTCCCGTCTTGTTGCCCTATGGCAACAAATTCACCAGGAAGGTATTCTGTTCAACAATTCAGGCTCCACAACTCGTCTGCCATGCCATGCATTAACTTATTAAACTTATTACTTCTTTTCTTTTAAAATTTCATTTTATATGCTTTTATGGAAATTTTTTCCTGTTGGTTATAACGATTCATCAATACATATTTCCACTTCAAAGGAAATTTGAGAAGAAAATTTTAATATTTCTATATTCAAAATAGGATGCAAATGTGTAAGTAGGACGTACACAGTGTTTGTGTCGTGATCTCCACTGAAGCCCTGAGGTTAGCTCGAACCAGCCGTACAATTTGCACTCCCTTGCATCAAAACAATTGCAAAATGCTTCTTGATTCGACATTTCATAATTTTAAAAGTTGCGCGATTTTTGAGTCGTAAATTAAAATTTTATTTGTTTATTACATTGTTGTTTACAATTGATAGCAATGGATAGTGAGGTTTAATAAGGACTATGTTATAGGTACGGCGTCAAAACTTGCTCAAAACTATCTATGCACCTCCATACAGCTGTATGCCTTTAGATGAATATTTTGGACATTATCTTCGCGCCATACCCTGTCGAGAGCTGATCCGGCAAGTGAAAGAAATGAAGAAATTGCAATGCGTCTTTTAATGCTAAGACACTACTGCAATTAGTCCTCTACGTCTTATGAGTTAGGGATGCTCAAGGGCCTAACGGAGAGAAGTTGCTTCTGCATATGCAAGGCCTGTAAACCCGAAGCCTGTAGTAAAACGTGTTGCGAACCCAGCCGTAGCTGGAATTCTTAAATAAATGCAATGTCTGCAAATTACGTGTGCGTAGTTTGCTGTAATAAAATGTGTTCCATACCGTACCTACCTGTAATATAATTAAGCCAACACACCTAGCAAGTAATGAGTGGTTTGTCACTGTGTGTCTGTACAGCAGAGAGTGGAGTGTTGCACTCGAGTAATAAAAGAAGAAAATACACTTTGTTGGTGTTATTTACCCCAAATTTCGGAGTAGTGATTGTTCTCCACCGACTTGTCGGGCTGAACCTTTCGCTGGACCCCTCTGTCCCTTAGCTGAACCTCGGCTTTTCGCTGAAATGAGTCGTATCTTCTGAATATGCATCAGGTGTGGAGACTACTCTGTCAGTTGTAGCGACTTCTGTATCTGTTGCAGCGAGTTCTGTATCAGTTGTAGCAACTTTTTTATCAGTTGTAGCAGCTTCTGTATCAGTTGGAGATAATTCTGCATCAGTTGTACTTTCTTCTGTATGAGTTGGAGATACTTCTGTATCAGTTGGAGATACTTTTGTATCAGTTGGAGATACTTCTGTATCAGTTGGAGATACTTCTGTATCAGTTGGAGATACTTCTGTATCAGTTGGAGATACTTCTGTATCAGTTGGAGATACTTTTGTATCAGTTGGAGATACTTTTGTATCAGTTGGAGATACTTTTGTATCAGTTGGAGATACTTTTGTATCAGTTGGAGATACTTCTGTATCAGTTGGAGTGACTTTTGCATGACACCACAGGATCAGGGCGAGTGCCTTTCTCTGTTAAATTTCTTTGAAGCTGACTGTAAATTAGACAAAATTCATTTTACGAACAAAAATCTAGGAATGCTATTTTTTACCACATAGCTTGCAACCCTCCCTTTACACAGGGCCATGCATTCCTTACGCTCAGCTCTGATTCCCGACGGCTGCCACGTACGGGTTTCTCAGACTTGCCACTTGAACCTTATACAAATATACCACTCATTCCCTACTGTACAGCAACTCATTCTTTCTAAAAGCACCCATTCCCTACATACGTTATTCATTCATTAACAACGCATTCTACTCACTCATTTTAGAAGTGCAACTCATTTCTGGCGTAAACAGCTCATTCCTTGAACATTTCACTCATGTTTACCTCCGCCAAGGAGGTTATGTTTTCATCGAGTTTGCTGTCTGTCTGTATTTCTGTCTGTCATCAAGATGACTCGAAAAGTTTTAAACGGATTTAGACAAAATTCACAGGGATTGTTAGGTATGTTAGGAGGAACAGATGATTAACTTTTGGTGAAGATCCATCCATTAATTTGTTTGTTTGCCAGCCTCATTTTTCTCAATGCAGTAACTCGAAAAGTTTTGGACAGATTTTTATGAAATTCTCATGAATTGTTAGGTAGCTATGTTACGAAGAGTAAATGACCAAATTTTTGTAATGATCCGTATGTTAATTTAGTCGTTCGTCACTGTCTTTAGTTTTATGCTTGTTAGCATAATAGCTCAAAAACTAATGAATGGATTTTTAAGAAATTTTTAGGAATGATTAGTAATGTTAAAAGACATGAATGATTAAATTTTTGTGTAGTTCGGTTGATCCGTTTCTATGTTTGACTCATGTTTGTCATAATGTTTCTTAGCAGCATAACTCGAAAAATTATGAACAGATCTTTAAAAAAAAAAATCTGAAGCTATTAACACTGTTGACGGGCAATAATGATTAGATTTTGGTGTTGATACAAAGAAAGTCATGGTCTTAGAACCAATTTTAATTTTTCGTAACTGTTGCCTTGCTTGGTGGAGGTTTGCGCTCTTCTAGTTTACATATGTAAACCCATTCGCTATTTAAGAACTCATATTTTCTGCGTAGTACTCATTCCCTTAAGAAGTCGTTCTCTCTTTATATTCCCATTCCACGCATGCCTCACATTTCAATATACTACCTATTTTCTGAGCTTGCCACTCATTTTGTTCACATGCGGTCACTCATTCCATGCGCATACCTCACATTTAACCTCATTCTGCTGTTTTTTCAGCTGCATTTCAATTGTTACACACATCATACTAGTTATAACTTTTTTATCATGCTATTTATTTATTTTGTAACTTCATTATTTCATTACTTTGCGACCATAATTTTCTAGCGCTTACCGTTCATAACTCATACTTTAAGTCGGTGTAGTTCATACAATTTAGGTGTCATATCTTTGTTGCACTTACACACACTTGAATGTTTGACTCTCCCGCACCCTCCATCACTCATGTCTTATGACTCATTCCACACCCCACTCATACCTCCGCTTTATAACTCTAATTCTGCTCACCGGTATGCTGTACCTAGCGTGACGATCATTCCTCCCAACAACCACACCATCGCACGCTCTCATTCTTCGCGCCGTCACGCCGTGCCTAGCGTGACGATCATTCCTCCCAACAACCACACCATCGCACGCTCTCATTCTTCGCGCCGTCACTCCGTGCCTAGCGTGACGATCATTCCTCCCAACAACCACACCATCGCACGCTCTCATTCTTTGCGCCGTCACGCCGTGCCTAGCGTGACGATCATTCCTCCCAACAATCATGCTCCAAAGATCCTGAGACACGGAGATGGCACTAACTTTAGTACCGTCATTACAGCTCCCGAGGACAATGGCACATTAGTTGGTGGTGCTGAGGAGCTCCTTCTGCTCCCGTCTAATTATACACTTCACTGCGGCGAAGACAAACGCTTCTGCCGTGAGAATAGCAGAGTACGAGAGAAGGCGTCTTCAGTAAGGATAATTGCTTTGATTACTGAGTGACAGGGCCGTACTGCGTCGCAAAACACCCTGTTAAATATCGGACAGCAGCTCCTTGCTGTTGTGTGCGATGGGCCTTAGATACTGAGTGAGATAACGCTCCTTGCTGTGGGGCCACCCCGGTAGTCTTCTTGTTCCATTGGGGAGTGTCAATATGGAGGTATCTGGTGTCTGTGTGGTACGCATGGAGTCAGTATAGAGGTATCTGTGTAGTGCTGAAATACCTTGTACACATGGGAGAATCAGTACGGAGGTATCTGTGCCGCGCTGAACTACCTTGTTTACATTGGAGTCAACACGATGGTATCTCGGGAACACTGGTAACCTTGTCCAGCTGAGGCTGTCGACACAGAGGCAGTTGAGAGTTTATGGCAAGGACAACCTTGTCAAAACGGGAGCGTCAACACGGGGGAAAAAATTCACTGAGAGATGCAACATTGTCCAGTAGAGACTGTCAACATGAAGATAACTGCACCATGTCGTAGGGGAGCTGAGATCGATTGTTTAAGTTTTTGTAACTAATTACAATGGTATCTCCAACAGCAGAGATCAATGTTATTGTTGCAAAAGTAGCGTGGCATTTCTTCTCAAAAAACTGACAGCCTCTTCAGGAAGCAGTCCATGGGCAAACATTTATATGCAAGGGTGCCTATAAATATATATATATATATATATATTTATATGCAAGATGAGTAAGTGCGTGTTCGATTGGATGTCAAAATTAAGCCTGCGAGCCTTGACTTGTTCGAAACTAGAGACAAGTGCCCTGGCTTCAACATGTTTATCCAAGGTTTAGGAGTTGACCCTTGATGAATTACTTGTGATACTTCCTAGACCTTAGTATAGCCTCCTAGACTGGAACTGTTAGTCGGCTCATGATAATTGGGTTGTTTCTAACACCTGTAACACCATTCAGAATAACGAAGGAAAAATTCCTGTCTGCATTTCAGGACGAGTCAAGTGGGCTTGGCTTAAATCGGCTTTGATGTCCCAATCGAACTCGTCTTAAGTTAGTCTGGCCCACGAGAAATTATTGCTCTAAGAAATTTTAACTTTTAGCGGCAACTGACAAGAACCCAGTTTTTTGCCATATTCTTCCTTCAGTTTGTGGGAAGAAATTTTTCATTTCACATAAGCACTCTGCTTCATCGATTGGAAATATCTATAATCGATCTCTCTGTTCACCACCAATCTGTAAATCCTTAAACTTTAGGACGCCTTTAATAAACTGACTTGTACTGGGTGTCTAAAAAAAAGTTATTTTTACACTTGGCTGATATTTCAACACACATTAAACAAAATAATAGATCCTATATGGATTGGGAATCTATCTTATACACCGCAAGACAGCAGCCAGTTAAAAATGTATTTTTTTAGACTCCGAGTATGTGTCACAGAAAAACAATCGACAAACCTTCACAGCGCAATACAGTCCGTTATTGGCAACCGCAGGTTCTTCACATAACTTGGAGGAAGAACAGAATTTGGTCTGCGCCCGCGACACACCAGATCGAGTGCGCCATTAAAAGAGATGACGGTTCAGTTCGAAATCTTCACACTGCAGCCGCTGCAGAACTGCATAGCTCTGGATAATGTGACAGCTCACGGGCCATGTTTGCTCTACAGCACGTGTTCCAGTCGCTATACTAGGAGCCAAATTAGGTGAAATTCGCTACTAATTGTTAGATGAAAATACAAAATATATTGCGTGTTCACTACATGACCCTAGGAAGAACTAGCTGAAAGTAAGTGATGGTAACTTAGAAACTACTCACGTGAGAAAGTTAAATAAAAAAGGAAATGTACATCCTCAAGGTTTCTTCATACAGTAGGCTCCTCAACGAACCGCAACTATAAGCATTTGAAACTAGAAAAGCACGCTGAGAGCGTATACCTCCGCCAAGCAACCAATGTTAACGAAAAAATAAAATTCAATCTAAAACAAGGATTTCTTTTTTGTCATCAATAAAATTTTGTCACTTGTCCCACTTACCAATTCTTATGATTTCCTTGACGATTCGTCCCTAACTTTTTTGAGTTACATTTTGACAAATCTTAAGACAAAAAATATAGTCAAACACACAAACAGATCATCTCCAAAATTTGCTCATTTATACCAAATTCCTACAAATTTAATACTAAATGAAAAACGACTAAAATTTAAAATCTGAACTTTTCGGCAATGCAATAAAAACTTTACTATTTCGAGTATACCATTTGTCTTCCTCATACCTTGTATTTTCAAACGAAGTTGACTTTCTCCAAACATTCTTCAAAAATAACGGCTATCCGCACCATTTTCTTGACCACTACTGCAAACTGTTCCTAGACAAGCTGTTCGACCCCGGCATTAGCAAACCCTGGGTCAGTAAATTGGACGTCTTTCACTCGCTTCCGTTCTACAACAAAGCATCTGTTAGTGCAGTAAACACTTTTGAAAACGTTCCTCTCTGAAGCTTACCCACACATCAATTTCAAACTTCCATAGAAAAACACATTTACCATAGGGTCCTACTTCAAATTTAAAGACAAGCCCCCCACACCACTTGTGTCCAGTGTTATTTACCGTTACCGATGTCGGGCCTGCTGTGCCTCATATATAGGTAGCACTGGACAACACTTCAAAGCCCGTATTGACCAACATTTAGGTGTATCCAGCCGTACCGGTTTACCACTCGCGAAACCCTCACATTCAGCCCCTCGCCTACATGCTGAGCAAAACGACCATCCCCAAAGCAGGAATGACTTCTCCATCATAGACTATTCCAATCCCATCGAGCTTACAACATTAGAGTCGCTCCATATTCATAGAAATAAACCTAGCCTCAATATTATGACCTCAGCTGTACCGCTTCAAACCGTCCACACCTAGCCTCACTGCACGCAGCTCTGATCATTTGCGTTTTAGACTTCCCCACGATAACACCCATGCTCCCCTGAATTATTGACAATAAAAGAATTTTTTTTATTCTCATAGGTTGTAATTCTTCTGATGATGGGATTCCTAATCCCGAAACGTTAAGATTTTAAATTTTAGTCGACTTTCATTTAGTACTAGTTTTTTGCCTTAGTATCCTACAAATTTCATAAAGACTCCATAACTTTCTGGGTTATATTACTGACAAGCATACAAGTAATTATAAAAAACATACAATCAAATCATTTCAACAATAGTTTGATCATTAGCACTTCGCAACATATCTAATATTTTATGCAAATTTCATGATAATCCGTTGATAACTTGCTGAGTTATGTTGCGAAGAAAAAATAAGTAAACAAACAAGCAAGCAAGTGGTTGAACGGGTCATCAACAAAAAATTAATCTTTTGTTCCTCCTAAGAAACCAAACAGTTTCCGTAAATTCGATGAAGATCCATCAATAACTTTTTGAGTTATCTTGGTGATCGACAGAGAGACCAACAAGCTAATCAACGCCGATGACAGCATCACCTCCGAGGAGGAGGTCAGAATTTATACTCTGAGTTGATCTTCGGCCTAAATATAATCCTTTTTAATGCTTGCTATGAATTAAGCACAAGTTGAAATATTTCAGTCCGAGTAGCTTTTATTCACTTTTTAAGTAATTTTTTTTTAGGTACAACAGTTTATTTTCGACTAATTTTTTTTTTTTTGTCACATGGTACTTTCGGTATACGTCTTCTCTTGTCGAACCCGAAATGGGTGTTGCCCATTGCACTATACTTAAATAAAAAAAATAATTTCGGTTTCGTAGGGCTAATAAATGCTAACAAAATTAAAATGGTAGCAGTCTTGTCAACGTGTTGTAAGATAAAATAAAAAAGATTTTCCAGGAATATAGAAAATACATGGCGTGGTAAATTAATCGAACGGTAAATTCACATCAAATATATTGACAAAATTCATTGCCTAGTAAATATATTGCCTGACTGCATTTTATGATTTGCTTTTTCAACTAGAAAACTTATTTCATCTTTGTAAATTCAGATATCTGTGAAAACATCACTCATTCATATTTTAAAAAGTTTCCAGGTCGAAAACAAAAGCACAAATGTATACTATGATGTATTATTAAAATATCGTATATTTAATCATTAAACCCAGAAAATAATAATGCTGGTAACATGAAGATAGCAAGTTACTACGATACCTGAAGCCTACATGAATACCACGCGATGTGGCCAGTGGGGAACAAAGAAGAGCTGAGGTCAGCCTCCTCGGCATTCTGTCAACTTTCATTGCAACATACAAAAATGTAACTCGAGCACTCTGAGAGCGCACGCCTCCGCCAAGCCCGACTGTGCAAACCACGTAATGAAATTGGTCCTAAGATTTCAGGACTTCCGTTTTTACCATCGCTGAAATTTGGTAATTTTGTCTCTTAACAATAATATCAATTGCTGTAATTTTCTTTCAAAATCCGTCCGTAACTTTTTCACTAAGGTTCTGAAAAACACGAAGGCACACACTGGACGAGCAAACGTACGAACCAATCATCAGAAATATTTAGTCGTTTGGGTCTTTTCCATTTCTAAAAATTCCTGCAAATTTCTTGAAGATTCGTTCATTACTTTTTGAGTTATGTTATTGATGAGCATAAAAATAAGCCTAGAGACAAACACACAAGCGGGCAACAGATCAAAACAAAAATTTGATCATTTGCTTCTAGTAACATATCTAACAAGTCCTGCAAACTTCATCAAAATCCGTCTTTAACTCTTTGATTAATCTACTAAGAAAAAAGAGGTAGGCACACACACAAACGGCAGAACGCATCTTTACCAAAAGCTAATTATCTGTTCCTTCTAACATGGCAGAAAATCCCTGTAAATTTTATGAAAACCCGTTTATAACTTTTTGAATTATCTTGGTATCTAACAGACAGACAAACAAACAAACAGACAAGATTAACAAAAAAATAACCTCCTTGACGGAGGTATATAATAAGAGAGCTCGACAGTTGTGACTAAGTCATTTGTGCAATACAATGCAATCATGCAGGAAACTAGAACGCTTCGGCGTAAGACCATAACCTGCGGTGGAGGCAAATACAACGCAGTCATTTTTGACGAACAAGGTTAGGGTACAGCCCTGATTTCAGACACAAGAGCTTCAATAATAACATAGGAAAAATAGAACGCCTCGTGACAGAAGACAATCTGCCGCAGTAAAGGCAAATTCAACGCCATCACTTTTGATGGCCAGCTAGGTTTTGTTTTTTGGCACGGGTCACATCTAGGTCAACCCACTAAACTCCCTACAAAAAATTAGGAACATTGCTCAATTCTTTCGACCACTTTTTGAGTGGAGAGATAAAATACAAATATATATACAGTACATACATACATAGTTACATAGTTTACAGACATAGGTACATACATATAGATATATTATTATATCGGGGCAGCAGGTCGTTATCCAAGCAGGTCTCGTTGAAACAAAGATGACTTCTTATTTTAATTAGCTTCGAGGCTTCTCTTTCACCAATGCGATACTTCGCTTTTGTTTCAGCAGTGCACACGTGCAGGATAATAAAGGACATCCATTTCGTTAAAATTGCGGTAGGAGTCATGTTGTAAAAGAGCGACGTTTCGAACCGTACGTGTTCCTAGTCATGCGAGTACTGGAACTTATGGCCTATCTGAAGTGTCAAGTGCGTTTAGGGTTACCAACTGGTGATTATGCAAGCTAAATAGAGAAAGGATTGGCAGGTTCTCAAGTTGTTACGTTATAAAAGTTCTATTGAAAATTGTTAGTTAAAAATTCAACAGCGTAGAATTGACGTTCATGTCGCCCAAGACGATAACAGCAAAATAGAAAAAAGTCAGTCCTATAATTTTTTTTTTTTTTGTGGAGTGGTAGGGATATAGATGTTAATGACAGTGAGGGGTTCGTCCAGGAGGTGTCTGAGGCCTTGATGTTCCTCAGTGATATCGCTGGGGTACAAACGAGTGGTGTCGACATCCTCGTCGGTGAGAGAGTGGAGGACTAGCAGAGCAAAGTGAGCACGAAAAAGAGACGTCCCGAAGCGCCTAGCTAATTGCTGAGGTAATGTACATGGGTCCCCTGGGGTTGCACCTAAACTAACCTAACCCTATGGCCCATCCTATGCTCCCTGAGGGGGAGAAAATGAATCAACTGAACGGGAAGATGCGTAGCCCTGTCAATTTTTGTAAACTTTAAAGGGTGTCTGCAGGTACACCTACGTAAATGCTACCTTGTACTTCCTTCCAAAAGCAAATAGTTATTTTATCTGATCCATTAATGCCCAAATTTCACAGAAAATCAAAGGAAAATATTGCTGAGAAGAGAACAAAGAAGGACCGCGACGGACAGGGGGCGTCGTTGTGTGAAGTAATTCTCTTCCGGGGCCACCAGCACCCGCTTCTGTCACCATTTAATTAAATTGGTTATAATTGAATTAAGAGCCTATTGTTGTCGCGTTTAAAGCAATTGGAGGCTCTCTGCCTGCACTCTGTCTTATCGCTGCCTGGCACTACTATGTAGTCTATATATTTTAACCTTGCAAAAACTCGCTTGTTTTCCTGTTACAGCTGTTTTCTAGCTGGCTTGTCTTATTGTGTTGACCAAGAATAAAGTCGGTCCCGTAGGCCGGCGAAACAGAAAGAGCTACGATACTGTTCTAAAGGAACTCACACACTTTCCTAATGTTCAACAGGGTTCAAAATTAAGGCAAGAACGAGCGAAATGGCCCTCATGATTGGAATCTTCTCATGATGCTGGCAATGCATTGACCTACACTGGTCGAGACAGCTGTCTCCACGGAGACACTCGACTGACTGCAGGGTACATTTGTCATTTGTTACAGGTTAGTTACGACTTTGGTGGCATTTGATATGATTTCTACTGGGCAGAAATTTTGAAACCCCATCGTGTGAGAATGTGCAATTCCTGACCTTTGATTTTGACAAAATTGTAGAAAGATAGATAAAATCTCAGTTTCAAGAGACAGCTGAAAATAAAAATATATAACTACAACCAATGTTTATGTGTTTCTTGAATATGAAGAAACTAATATGCCAGTTTAATAATAGAAAATTATAGCTTAATATAACTGTAGAGCTGTCAAGGCTCTTGTAAAAGCAAATTAAAGGAAAAGTTTGGAAGGTTCGCTGCAAAGAGAAGCTGACTGGATTTTTTTTCTTTTTTGACGATAAATGTCATGAGTGACGTCTTCAATCGAATGTTTTATTCCGTAGCCGAGTCAAATATGATTGGCAACTCTTATAGTGATGATTTGATTCCAATTTCTGCATTCTAAGTTTTAAAGTTATCCTATGACGAAACTCTCAGTAGGCAACAAGCTAATTCTACTGCGTGCTTTGCGCGCATACCACCGTGCCTCATATCAAAGACAGACTTCAGGGAAGAACAAAACCCAAAGCTTGATATACTGTGCACTATTGCCGGGCTGCAGATTGGAATATCTTCAAAGTATCTTCTGTCTTATCATCTACTATAGTTTATGTATCTGTTTCTATCCCCACCGATCTTTTGTGCACTCTAATTACCTGCACAAAATTCTATCGAAACGCCGTCTACTGAACGAACAAGGGCCACGCCATAAATGTGGTGGTATTGGGTTGTTAACAGCAGATAAAAAGATAAACTGTGCAAGCCCTGATAAATGTGAATATTATCCGCTATGTACATTATTTTGGTTTAATTTTTCTTAGAGCTGCATTACCATAGAATTTACCAAACGCTCATCGCACGGATCACTATAATAACGCCATTCAGTAACTTTCTCGAATTCAAGGTGGCAATTTGCCGTTGGAAAATTGAACTTAGGCCGATCTTTACATTCAAACTCTGTGGTGAAGATATTTTTAGCGTAGTGTACTTCGGATCCCATGCCTAAACAACGACATAACATTATGGCTCTCGTGGTCACACTATACTTGACAATATGCATGGAAGCACAGTCTATGGCGTCTCAAAATTCGCAGCCTCTCAGAGACACCCAGGATTGCGTGACATGCACCGTCGTTTCTCACAACTCGCTCTACTCTAGCTCTAGAAACATCCTTGACTGGCCATTTTGTATCGTAATTTAGATTCATATTATCTCGGACTCTTAGCATGTTCAATTCGCAGTATTACAAGATATTGGTCAATTTTATTTTTGAGTTTCAATATGGAAATCAGTGATGATCTTGAAAACCAGATTAAGCCCGTAAATCTGTTTTGGAAATTTGGATCTTAATAAAGTGCTTGATTCGTCACAGTTGGTAGAGACAGAGCGTTAGAGTGATGCGTTTTCACCTGCGAGATCGAGTGTTCGCTTCTTCGCTAGGGAGGGGAATTTTTCGATACTCGGGATTGTAGCGTCAGCTTTTCGACACTCACAGTCCTAACCGAAGGCGATCATGCTGTTTGTTCACAACCTGATCCACTGTGTAGGTCTGTAAGAGTATTCACGGTTCAAATTCTTATATTTTAAATTAATCAGTAATTTTTCCTTACTACGTACTATCTAGGCATTGACCTCAACTTCTCAAGTCATAATCGTCTTTGGGTTCTTTGCATTTTCTAGAATCCCTTGTTTCGTGTGATTCCAGCTGATTCGAAAAATTGTCATTTTCCGCCGTCTGAGCGTCTAGCAATAGTGCTAAATACTTGTGAACATCACTATCAATTTGCATATCGAGTTCAGTCCGATTTTGTGGTCGGAAGCCGGCAAATTTCTCTCTGTGGACGCGGTTGCCTGAGGCCAAGGATGATGATACGGAACAGGTTAGCGCACGGAAGGGGTCCAAGCTGTCGTACGTTTTCCTAATCTGTAATAGTTAACAGAGGAGGGCGTGCGAACCTTTTTTGGGTTCCGAATCCGAATCTTTGCCAGTATTAGGTTCCGAACCTCCGAATAGTGAACCCGATTTTTAAAATTTCGGTGCGAACTTTTATTCCGAACATTTGTCCGCGAACCTCCGAATCTTTGAAAAACAGCAAAGCGAACCTTAATTCCGATACCTTCCGAACCTAAATTTTACTCGTTCCGAATCTAAATTTAAAGCTTTCCGATGTAAAAAAAAGTGTTTTCAGGGTATCTAAATACTCAATAAACAAATTATCACTAGAAAAATAAATTATTAATAACAAAACAGTAGCCACCGCGGCGCATGCGCAGTGGCTGCCCGTCGCTAACAAGCGTTCTGATTGGCTGCAGTCACATGATGAGTCTGTGTACTACAGATGAAACAACGAGTTAAATACCACGAGTATATTTCCAAGTTCAAATTTGGGCAGTCCAGTGAGTACTGCTACAGAAGTTTGCACTGGTCGTGGTTCACTGTTTTTCGCTAATAAATTCATATACGAATTGTCGGATCACTATGGTACCTCATTCAACACAAAGCCTTTTACATCCCAGCCTAATTTATGACCCATATAGCATATTGTTATATGTGTTTACAAAGGAGTTTTCTCGAGCATATTAAGTGCATATTAAACTGAAGCCAGGAAGTTGCGTCTGCACATTAGGACGAACGCTCCAGAGGCGTGATGCCAGCAGGCAGGCCTTCGCTGTCACCGACCTCCAATGCGAAGAGGTTGGGTAACATAGGGTGACACCGAGGACAATCCTCCAAAATTGTATTTTTATGAGTTGAGTAACACTGCCTTTGTTTTCAAACATTGACTTCGATACTGAACAATTGGTATTCAAAATTTATGACTGCCCTGGGGCGTCTTGCAATCAAACGCCGGTGTTACCCAACCTGTGTCGCATTGGAGGCCGGTGTAGCACAGGCGACACCGAAGGCCTGATTGCAACAGGCCCTTGCAAGTTGGGCGTCGTCCGAATGCGTAGAAGCGGCTTCCTGGCTTCAGCTCGATATAGGCTTTATATACACGAGTACACTCCTCTGTCAACACATATAGCAATATGCTAGGTGGGCCATGAATTAGGTAGTTGTGTAAAAGGCTTTGTGTTAAAATACTATAGGTAGTAATCCGACAATTTTCGTCAGTGTAACACGGCCAGTGCAAGCTGTACGTCTTCGTTTCCAATTACTACACACGAGCTTGCATATCGAGCACATTTCGAGCAATGGTTATTTGAGACACATACTTACTCGCCCATTCTGAAATAGCAGTCGAGACAAGCAATAAAGTAAAACACTGTATGCTAATGGTCATAGGCGTCTCCACTGGCGGATCCAGGGGGGGGGGGGCATTCATGGCATTTGCTCCCCCCCCTCTCGGGAATTTTGGGGAAGGCATTCATAACAAAATGCCCCCACGGGAAATGATCCTGAACACACTTTAACAATTTGTATATGAAATAAAGCTCTCTGAAACTGAAATAAAATATTTTCTCAAGATTATTTGTGCCGAGCCCATTTCTCTTCTTTGCTCTACATAAGTTTTGTTTTGCATAAAAAGTAAAACCAACGTCGTAACTAAAAACATGTTTTGCATGTTTTTATGAAAAATCATTCGCATACTGAGAGTCACCAGCTGATATAGGTTGCTGCCACTTGCCGCCAGAATGCGACAG
>LQNS02276927.1:9254965-9267459 GCA_001587735.2 Parhyale hawaiensis | reverse complement strand
CACGCGAGGCTATGGTAGGATAATTGGAGGTGGTATTTAAGGCAACTGCAGGCAGCTCGTACCACAATCACTAATAAAAATTCTGAAACGTACACTACACGCTACTATGTACACATACTAGAACAGTAGTATGTTATCAACAATTTACATCGGTTCTTTATTTTTCTCATTCACAATCTAATTCTTAGCCAATTTATCATTACATAAGTGGCCGCAGAAGACTGGAGTTCATCGCCTAGCCAGAACAATAGTGCATAGAAAATGAAACAATTATGGTAGATTAGCTGCACCCGTGGAAATTCCACGGTTAGTGAATGTTTTCACTCTCCTTATTTAACCTGAGGTAGCGCTCATAACCTAACCCACCCCGTCTGAACTATAAGTCTGCCGCTTATCCTCGTCGTTCGTTACACAGTCCATCTACCTTACACTCTTCTATCTTTTCCTAGTATTTCGATTTCACCACAGAATTACGCATTTGTTCTGTCAGTAAAGAATTCGCACTTGTGTCTTGATAGAGATATAGAAAACGACGGTACATCTAGCAATATTCTGTTATGCATTTGCACACCTCTTCTAAGCTCTGTTTCCCACAGTTTACATAAAATTTAGCCCTCCATAAGTTTACACGTTTCAATTTTTTTGTCGGTGCAATAGATTTTTTTCCATTTTATACCCCGTGGATACTGATCAGTAACCCATCATTTTTCTGATTTGTTCTGCTATATGTAATCGCTCGCACATGTGGCTATCGGCTCCTTTTCTTTTTCTTTAAACCGTTTCCCCGTCTTGCAAGGGAGGCAGTGCGTGGTGGCAACATTCAGGGGGTCCTAGGAGGATAGTGTCGAACGTGGGGGTTGGTAACTGACTGGCAGCCAGCTATAATTGATCGAGGGTTATTCATTTCTCAATTTTTCTATATTGTAACTTTTTTGAGTCTATACTTAATTATTTAACTTTTATGAGACTATTGATTTATGTTTGCCAACTTCACAGAATTGATCTTTCTTCCGACGGGAGTTTTTGTCTCGACTTTCGGCCTTTGTGAACTTTGTGTTACTGCTTCCAATCTACGAGGATTGTCTTCGACGGAAATTCTAAATGAATTATTATTAATACGTAGGTACTGATCGTAAGTTATCCTATTATGAGATTATCAATCTCTTCTTTTATCGTCATAAGGTTATCCAAAGCCATCGTCTATTGATATAAATCTATGTGGTTGGTGAAGTAATATGTGCTTTTTCACAATTTGTTGTAATAGAGTTCGGCACCGTTACTCTGCAGTTAACACCACTTGAGAGAGCTCTACATATCGACCTGCCGCTTATGTTACACGCACGTTGTATAGGCAGAATTGTGTACTTTGATACTTTGGGTGTACCATGACCGCTCCTGAACTAATGTTACTAAGATATTCCTAAATTTGTGTATATTTATGTGTTCACTGCTTTATACTGTCGTTCTAGTGGGAGGAGTATTATTTGCGCCCTAGCCTGTGTACTCCGGTACGTTATGACTCCCTATTGAGAATTGTAAACCTTTTCGATTGCTGTTCCAGCTGTTTCTATACTTTTGCGAAATGTTTTCTCCATAGTTCTATCATGAGTATCATCTATGGCTAAGTATGCGTGCCCTTACTCTTTAATCAGCTCCTCGATCTTTGGGGAGTGAATTTTAAACTGTAAGAGATCAACGTTGGAAAAATACTGGAGTAAGCGTTAATCGGCTTATTTTAATGTGTTACTGAAATAAATCCTGTCTTTTTATTGTTTGTGTCACTTTGGCCAGTCCCAGTGTGTTACGGCTGGGGGAAGCGCGCTAGAAAGCCGTTGAAACATTACAGCTATCGCTATTTGCGAGTATGTAGGAGCACGCTCTCCTTGATACAGAAAGAAGGGAATCGTCTGTTCTCGAGATGTCAACGTATTTGCTCAAACACTCGTCACTGTAATCGCGGATGCCTTCCCAGCAGCACATTCGCTTCAAAAAATACCAGAGCAGAGATGCCCAACAATACCCGTTCTGTTCACCCGTGACGTATGCTTGCTATGCAACTCGCCCTATTAGAAAAGTCATCCGCTACCAGCAGAGCGAATAGAATGCTGTAAAAAATGAAAAGCGGTAGGTAGATATGATACGGGTGAAATTATTCGTATTTAAAGTCAAATCCCTAATTTACTTCTATCTATTATTGAAGAGCTTAACACACGAAGGTAGGAACAGCGCTATTAATATCATAGATAGGATGAAATGCTAGTGTACAGTAAACCTCTCCAACCACTACTAGGAGTTACAAGACAAACAGAGAATGACGCAGGTTAGATTAGATTCAGTGTATAATCACCCTAGATGCAGCGAGGCGACTCAAGAGTGAAGCTCAACTGAAAATAATATTACGCTTTTCACCAGTAAGAATATTTTATCTCGCTATTCCTGCCGGAAAAACTCTGTTAGCTCAGTGCGCTACTACTGGCGGGAAAGAGGCCTTCCACATGAGAGAGAGTGGAGAAGTCCCACGGAATAGGTCGGCAATCTCGATCGACAGCGCACCTCGTAGAACAGAAAGGGTAAATTAGAGAACCTACCTAACTATATAAAACTAACCTCGTCAGCAGAAACTGCGGCCAGCTACAACATCCCGTGGGGAAAAGGCACATGGGACCCTAGGGTTCGTGAGGCCCAAAAATATTGTGGCAAGGAAAGGGCCCGCCAGAATATACCCTTGAGGGCGGAAGGACGCAGGGTACGTCAAAATAGGAAAAGGCATGTATAGCACACCACGCAGAACACGTCAGCAGAAAAGAAGAACAACGAAACATTGTCTGCTGCCACCCAGCGACTACCCAGGCCTGAGCAGCCTTTAAGAACTCGAAAAAGTTAAGCATGCACGAGGGGCCCGTAACAAAGGCCTTTTTTCTTTGTAATATCTTAAATATTATTCCAATGCTAATACTCGATAATTTTTTTTTGCTGTGAGAGAATTGCTCTCTAGACCACGCGTCGCGTATGGGACTTGCCATAGCGCGACCCGCAAGAATAAACAGGTCTGGCCTCTGTGGCTCCTGCGTGAGAGGCTATTGATACGATTTTTTAACCAATATAATTTTGCGGAGGCAAGACTTCGAAACTAGGGGCCCAGCGGAGGTGGTAGTGGACCAATAGCAGCGGCGAATGAGTTATCTCAAAAATGTCCAAGTCCATAAACCTTTAGAAAAGACATGCTACCTATGCATTTTCTCGCCGCCTGTCCTCCCATCTGCAATTTCAATAACCTATCAAAATAATGGGGAAACATAACTGATATTCAAAATAGTAGGGATGCCCAAACCCCTTTGATCTTCGAAGGCAACAAGTTGCTTCCTATTCATTAGGCAGCTTTCGATACGGTACCTAGTGTTGTTGGCAGCTACGCACAGGTTGACTTCAAGAAGCAGGTTCAGCTACAAATCTCCATTCTTTTTTTCCAGGTCTCACGCTCATCGCCCCATTTTCGAACGGTAAGCACGCTACTACATCAGGAGTTACTTTCAGGAAGTTCACCACATTACTCTCAACCCATTACCTGTGCCATGGGTATCTTAAATACTGTTTCCGGGACGGATATTTCCGTTATTGACAGTTAATGGGTTAAATATCGGGTAGGATCCCAGCAATGCCAGCCACTTGCTGATCTCTGTTATCGGACTTCAGGCCTTCTTCAGTCCGCACTTACTGGCGGGAAAGACGGCGCAAAGCATCTCCAGCATTACACGGCTCCGCTGAGCCATGCGGCACAGGGCATGAAACGAAATACGAAAAGAAAGGACATAGCAAAAAGGAAACACTCGTGCGGAGAGTCTTTTCCGAGCCCTCCCCCGCCACATAGCAGCATAGGTGTCTCGTGGGAGGAGTCGCTTACCACCATTCGGTGGCCCACCTCGCGGAACACAAGGTGAAGTAGAAAGAACTTACCTAACACACTAACCTCAGTTGGAATTGCCGCCAGCTGCAACATCCCGTACGGAGAAAGCACTCGGGACAGCTCTTGAAGCCCATATATACCCTGACAGGGATAGGGCCTGCCAGACTGTACCCCTGAGGGCTTGGCCATGTAGCTACTTAATGTCAAATGAATAACCAGTAAGAAGAAAAAGGAATCGATGAATAGAGGGATGGTTATAGTACAACTGCGGAGTCGGATGGATGAAGTCCGACTTTGACTTCTGGGTTTTGTCAGTTTGTGACTCTGACTTTTTCCTTTAACAAAATAGGCCAACTTCTGTTTCATGCTAGTTTCCGACACCGACTCCAGGACCCCCAAACATTAGGTTACCTACTCCAATTCCGTAACCCTGGTAAAAGAGATGTAGACTGGAGAGAACCATCTAACAAAAGGTGTGTCATTCACCGTGTTGACTCGTTAACTAACGAAAACCCTCAGATGAGCCTACCCCACTCTAAGTAGCTAACCTAAGCAATTACCCTACGGGTGTGACTCCCGATTACAGTATTATATTAGGGGGTTGGGCTACTAGCGCCGCAGGTACCACGTCCGCCTCGCATCGAAAACACAAGATCGAGATATTTTCAGTTTTTACACTATCACTGGCCTAGCATAGTGCTGGCTGAGAACATGTACTTCCTCAGCAATCATAAATCTAAGATCTATCTGGGATCATAGGCCCCGTCCCGATTACGGTAAAGAACGAAATTCACTTACCTAACCATTTGGTCAATGGTCCATTCTACTCCCTGGGGCAATGTAAGGAAATGTAAATGCTTCATTAATAAAAGCACACATTTTTCACTCATGCACAGTATTCACACCACACTCATTCACAGTATTGACACCATTAGTTCACTACGTACAGGGACAACCACTCTACCTCACCTGAGCCCCTTTACTCCAAGCTACTTCCAAGGGTTAGCAAAACAGTCAGCAAATAACACTAAATATCTCACAACACCACATCGAATCCCTGAGTTGATGAAACAGCATGGCAGAAATTAAATTTAGGGGCAGCTGACTTCTGTAAGGCCTGGCAGTACAGGCTCCAAACTCGCCGAGCGCTGTGTACGTTCGCGACTATTCTGTGTACGTGCATCGCTGAGCGTGCATGCTGCGTTCAAGGTACATGTGCTGTGTGCCATTGACACAAGTCTGTATCGCAGATTGGGTTAGGTTAGGCGAGGTGAGGTCAGGTCAGTGGTTCTCAACCTTTTTCCATTGGCGGCCCACTAATTTAGTATGAAAGGGACAAGTGCGACAAGTACGATTTTTTTGACTCGCGTTTGGTACGTGTATGGAGTATGTAATAGGGTGAAGAACGTAATACGTTTTGTTTCATCTGACAATGTCACATGAGTGGTTTCAAGTATTTCTTAATCTCATAAAATTATGGACTTCAGAGGAAATTTCTGAAGAACGAGATACTTATTATAGCTAATTGGCCAGCGACTGGCGGCGCGCTAACCTATGAGTGGCGGCGCACCGGTTGAGAGCCACTGGGTTAGGTAGTGCTTATGGTGGTCGTGACGCGGCAAGAAAGCTTACTTGAACGCACACACAGCGATGCACGTACACAGCGCGGCGAGTTTGGTGCCAGTGCCGGCAATAGCAGCGGCCATCGTCTGGTATCCACAAGAAGGACGGAGGAAAGTTGCAAAATCCCTAATTGTTATTCATGCATTTCACACGTACATTGCAGATTCATCATGTGCATGGCTGATCTTTGTTCATATCAGACCGGAAGGCCGTAAAGCGATGGCAAAGAGCGAGGTTGGAGGTGTCTCGGCCGGCATCAGAACAGTAATAACCTGAGCCGAGGTGGTGTCGGAAGCTCTTTTTATTATATACAGTATAGGTGGGGCGCCAGTCAGTAACTTGAGGCTATGTGATTCCACAACTGTAGCACACAGAAGTAAACGTACAGGTAGTTATATAGAAGATCTTTTGTATTTTCGAAGACAGCTCTCACCGGCCGGCGGCAATCAGGAGACTATGAATCACCATCAACATTACCAGTGTAGGCACTGAAGCTAACTTGTCTGCACCCTTGAGCATTAGAGTATTTATTCTCCATTTCTAAGTAGCTGTGCTGTAGCTCTTTACTGCTCATTCTCATAATAAATGTACCATAAAATGTACACATAAAATAATTACTCGTGGTTCCTTTCACCCACTCGACACTTACAGCGTGGACAACTTGATACAAAGCATGGAGCTCTAAACATACAGGGTGGGTGTAGAGCGAACCTCGAAAACGTTGAAAGCTTGAATTAGTGGTACAACACCCAGAGGTGTATATAATATATAGCAACTGTACACACACAGATGTTAGTATTAATAAACAGATCTGCACTCGGAAAACACAAATCTATTTATTAATACAAACAAGAATGTGTGTACATATTATTACTATATATACACTTCAGGGTGTTGTGCCTCTAATTCAAGCTTTAAAAATTTCCAACGTTTTCAAGCTTCGCTACATACCGACATAATGCAAAAGACGTTTTGTAACTGTGTGGCATTGCAATATTTTAGATTGATCTCCCATCAAGCGTTTTCGTACTCATTTACTCAACTCAGCTTCATCATCTTTAACATGGCCCTAAGGTGACGCATCTTGGAAACCCAAGCAAAGAAGCGATGGGAAAGAGCGAAGGCGGCCTTTTATGACTGTGGGGATGGTCTGCACTGAAGCCCCTTCAGCTCACTTGCTCAATCTCTCCCATGAGCTGAGTACCTATTGTGCTCAAGAGGGACTCTCATAGCTGATCGGTTTTTCTAGCAGAACTTCTGCCCAGGAGTTAAGGAAATACACTGGCTTTGAGATAAGAGCTGGGACTTCATCTCTTCTGCAGTAAGATGGAAGAAGTCCATGTATGACTTGTGCTATACATTGGCTGGAATGATACGGGTTATATCTGCTAGCCTGGGGCACTGATCAAGCGCCAGATATAGATGGAGACACACTGTCGGCTCTGAACATGTGTTGTTGGGGCCTTCTCTTCTGTTCCTCAGAGTAGTGTCGGGGGCGTTTACTGTTTCTTATTTATGCTAGCGATATAATTTCTCTCGATAGATTTTCAGGGCCGATCAGAGTTCAGTGCTTCAAATTGATAAAAAAAAATCTTGAAATATTCTGCACTGGCAACATAGAGGGCCATGGAACACCTCCTTACTTCGCCGACTGTCGACGCTATTGCTACAGGAACTTAACCGGAGCATGTACCAATAAATTATAGGCAGTAGAAAAGAAGCAGGACAGGGTACATCTGGAGGTTAGAGGTAACTCTTAAAGTCCAATGTTCCTATGGCATAAGTATTTGGGATTTATGCTCTTCCTCACAAGTGAGGTTCTCACCTGTGTACTCAGTAGCCTTAGATGCAATTTATAGGAGTGTTACGCTTCGCTGGGTTACACCAGGGCATCCGAGAGTCTGGTCAAGCCCTCCTAAAGTACAGGCCTAGGTTTGAGTCTCGAGATTAAGATTAGTAAATAGGTTTGCTAGCGCAGAAATTATAAGCCGCATAGCGCCGAAGATATAAAAAAAAAATATTTCATCTCAGCATTTATGTTGGAAGGTCGTGAGTGACGGCGAACTCACATAAGTGAGTTCTGTGTCTCAAGTTTTGTCAGGTGCATCACTTCTGACAAAAAATAAGGCGCGCGCATCTCTAACCCTACACGGCTCGGCCGAAAGAAATCGCTCAGCCAGCGGCATAGGGCAAGAAACGAATAATGAAAAGAGGAGAGGACAGAAGAAAGATACGCCCGTGCTGACGGCCCCATCTGGGGTTTTCCGCACGGGAAAAAGTAGGAGTCCCGCGGAATAGATCGGCCACCTCGCGGAACAGAAGGCGAAGTATAGAGAAGCTAACTTTACACAAAACAAACCTCATCAGCAACAACTGCAGCCAGCTGCAACATCTGCGGAAAGGCACTCGGGTGTTTCCCTGGGTTCGGGTGGCCCATATATATCCTGGCAGAAAAACGGCCCGCCGGAATTTACCCCAGAGAGCTCTGGGCCTCGAAGAAGCCCAATTACGCGCAGTCTCTGATGAAATTATTAGAGGGTATCCTGATATTTTTGGTACCTACTCTGCACACTTCGAAGATACTTGAATGGAAAACTTCCCATAACTTCTAACAGGTTGCAAATTAAGTCTTATATCCACATAAGCCCAAAATACGAAGAGTAGGTACTCGGAACATCAGCTGCACCTAATGATTTGTCCAGGAACTGTACCGGTCGGACAAACCAGGAGACGTGCAGACCCAGGCTTGTACTTTAGGAGGCCTTGGTCTGGGGCTACTGACAGATGTACTCAACCGGAGTGAGCCACCGAGATATCGTTCGCTGGTCTATTCTCATGACGCTACATTGAGTCCCCGAGTTGACAGAACAATAGGGCAAGCAAGAGTAAAGCGCACCATTTGCAGACAACCACGCCAACACACATGGACGGCCTCTCTCTCAGCCTCCTATTCCGCCTTCACAAAATACGGTACCTGGAGAGTGCTAATTGTTGCCACAGTGTCGAGCTGCGCACAGAACAGCTGCCGGTCCCGGGCAGGCAAATGTCGCTTCAGTATCTCCTGCAGCGTCCCTGCACCAGCGGCAACGTTGCGGTGTATGCGCCTCATCTGCCGTAGGAAAAGAGACTTAAGTAAAACGTAAATTTTGTCCTTTATTATTACTGTATTGTGGGTTTCCCGCCGTATTAGATACAAAGACTATACAACAACGATTCAATTTTGTATGATATGTTAGAAGTTAAGTCGAACTCAAATGAGTTCTATTAGAACAATCTTGGCCAGGTGCACCATGTCTGGCAGGAAATAAGGCGCGAGCATCTCCAACTCCACACGGCTCGGTCGAACGAAATCGCCCAGTCGTGCGGCGCAGAGAAGGAGACGAACAACGAAAAAGAAGAAAGCGAACACTCGTGCGGGAGGTCAATTCCGTGGCCCCCCACACGGGAGCAGAGAGGAGTCCCAAGGGATGGGTCGCTTACCACTATTCGTCGGCCCACCTCGCGGAACAGAAGAGGAAATATAGAGAAGCTACCTAACTCTACAAAACTAACCTTCTCAGCAGGAGCTGCGGCCAGATGCTACATCCCCTGCGGAGAAAGCACTCGGGACCCTGGAGTGCGTGATGCCCAAACATATTATGGCAGGGAAAGGGCCCGCCACAACATGCCCCTGAGGGCATATAGGTTTTCATACGAATCTTCAGTAGATTTTCGTACGAATATTCAATAGATTGTCGTAGAAATATTTAATAGATTTTCGTATGAATATGCAATAAATTTTGTCACGAATATTAGATCTTAGTTTTAACAAACCCTCCAACAAAATCATATCTTCGTCACAAAATTGGAAGATATCCCCGGACGTGGCAATACTGCTGTGAGGTAACGTTTGACGAGGAACACATATCACACAGGAGGACCAAGTAGTGGGTGTACTGTATATGGAAAACGAGACATGCCTGCTCGGAGCGAGGTCTGTAGTGGAAGGTCTGGACGATGTTGTGCAGCAGTCGACAGCAGGTCTGCTCCATGTGGTCTGCCGGCACATCCAACAGGGCGGCCCGGGCCTGCTCTGTCGCCCTGCACATATAGTAACAGAACATGTGCTGCTAATTAATTGCTCCAGATATATCCGCCAATTGTCCAGTGACGTTCTTACAAATGAAACAAATTGCGGAATTTTGACGAACTGCAAAAGAATAAAAGTTACCATAAGCACTTGGTGCCCAAAAGGTGTAGAAAAATCATGCTTAACTGGAAATGGAAACGCAAACGAGAGCGTTCTGAGAGAGCATACCTCCGCCAAACAGTGCAATGTTAATGAAACATTCAAATAGGTCCTGGAATTAGGGTTTTCTTATTTTCACCAAAATGATGACGAAAGCAAGTTAAAGTCTCTCTAAATCAGTACTAAGTTCTTCTAAAAGAGGAAAAAGAAAAGCATATATTATTCCGAGATGAAGGTGGAACCTATGCACGAGGGTGTTCCTACACAGCATCAACGCACATGGGCACAACAAGTCGCCAAAGGAGAGCAATAACAGAAGAACGCATCAGCAGGAGTATGAAAGTAGAAGGAAGCAGGGCGGGCACCATAGACAGACGTCCCGAAGGAAGGTCTACCTAATGGCTAAATTAACCTACACAATCCTTCCTGTGGGCGCTGATCCCCATAAAATAGGATAGGTGAACGTAACTAACCTAACCCTATGACCTTTGGCCCATCCATTCTCTGCCCCTTGATGGACATCACCAAAATTTTGGTCATTTTGCCTCTTTTATTCATAACAATTCCTGTAATTTTCTTGCATATCTGTCAAAGACTTTTTCAATCATGTTCTGACAAACACACGAACGCGCCGACAAATCACGAAAATTTGGTCAGTTGCTGTTCGTAACAGTCCCAACAACTCCTGCTAATTTCGTCAAGATCCATTCATAACTGTACGACTTACGCAATCAACAGAGAATAGTCAGCCAAACGAAAGATCGTAGGGATCTTCAAAAGTTAATTTTATGTTGCTCCTAGCATGGCTAACATTCTCTGGAAATCTGATACAGATCTGTTGGTAACTTTCTGAATTGTCTTGGTCACAGACAGGCAAACTGTGAGAAAAACATAACTTACTTAGTGGAAGTAATGATCAAATGAATACAATTATTATATAGTTGTTGTCCCGCTATTTCCGAATCATGACGATCGATAGAAATCTAATGTGACTTACTCGCCTACAGCCGGAACCACAACGTTGTGCTCAGGCGGCAAGAGATGAAGGATGAAAAGAGAAGAAGACAGAAGAAAAAAGTGCCCAAACGGACGGTCCTCTGCGTAGCCCTCCGCACTGGCGAGGGCATAAGCCCTGCAGAGAAAGTCTGTCCCCTTGATCGGCGGCCCACCTCGCGGGACAGAAAAGGAAATTTAGAGAGCCTACCTCACTTTACAAAACTTACCTCGTTAGTAGGAACTGCGGCAAGCTGCAACATCTCCTAGGGAAAAGGCACGAGGGTGCGGGGCCGGAAAGAAGAGGATGAACAAAATAATCATCATCAGTAGGAGTACAAAAAAAGAAGCACAGTGGGCACGAAGGAAAGACGTCCCAAAGGCCTAGCTAAAAAGCTACAGTAGGTAACCTACATTGGTTACCGAACGGCGCTGCTGCTGGTAACAGGATGGGTGAACCAAACTGATGTGACCCTCCTAGGGCCCATCCCATGAAAAAATTGCATGAAATGCAACGAATTATTATTATTATATTAAGTGAAATGCAACGAATGTAGTGAGGAATAAATGACCTGATTTTAGTGATGGTAAAAGATATCCTGGACTCAGAACCAATTTCAATTCGTCGTTAACATTGCATTCTTTGGAAAAGGTATGCTATTTCAGGGTACTTTTTTAGTCAACTTGAATATCGCAGGGAAAGGAGAGGCTATTGAGTGCATTAAGTCGGAGTCAAAGACCGGCTAATGAAGGAGTCGGACTTTCTACCGTTCAACTCCTACTGCTACTTTAAAAAAGGACTCACCTCTGCTGCAGGAGGTGAAAGATACGGTGCATGTAGGCTTCGCTGGGCTGCAGCCCACCAAACGTCTCCACCACCTGCAGCATGGCCTCCATGGCGCCATCTGCCGCACTGCGGGCGATCTTCCGCACCACCATCTGCAATTAAGCGCTACTGTAGCTACAAAAGTAATCCCTCTAGTAAAATAATGCTGGTATTAGATGTACCCAACTGTAGCCGTATATATGTAGATACGTACCAGCAGTACATTTAGCATGACCGAATGCTTTCACCACTGTATTAGAGGTAATGCTACTACCATTACATTGAGGGTTGCTTATCAGACGTTCACAAGGAGACAGAGACAACACTCTAAAATACGTCTCGAAACAAATGCGAAACAAACCACAGCCGGTGCGATCATTACCTCTCTAGACCTCGTTGAAGTCCCGCACACTCTCACTACAATGCTCAAAGTTAAAGAAATCCCTGAAGCTACTCGTAAACGGATAATTCAACTTCGTAGTGAGTGATTAACTTATAGAGTAATAGCAGAACGTGTTACTGTTCCTTTTCCAACGGTTGGAGCAATAGTCCGCAAGCATCAAGTAACCGGGGCGGTCCAACCTGCCAAGAGCTGGAGCTCTGAGTAAGATCATGGGTCGTCCTGGGCGCTACATGTTACGTAAGGTGACTAATGACCCCATGACAACTAGTGTTTAAATCTGGTGTCCACAAACGGTGTTCCAAAAACCTTCCTGAATTAACGGTTATCTGCATGGAAGAATGAAAAAAATACCGTCAAGTGAATGTGAAAAGTTAATTTCCAGCTATAACAACCGTGTCCATGCTGTTATTGCCAATAAAGGTCACGCCACCAAGTACTAATGTCATAATTTTTTTTGGTCAAATACTTTTGTCCCTCATTACTTTGGCTTGTGTTAAATTTTCTTGTTATAAGTGCA
>LQNS02276927.1:9209246-9220338 GCA_001587735.2 Parhyale hawaiensis | reverse complement strand
TTTTTTTTTTTTTTTTTTTTTTTTTTTTTTTTTTTTTTTTTTTCGCCCAATTTACTTCTTTCTTTGTATGCTCCCACTGACGTCCTTTGCGTTTCTATTTATATTAGTTTCTATTTCGATCTGCTCTCCTGGGGGAGCCTCGAATAGGCTGTAGGGTTTTCGTCCATCTCTAAAGGTTCCTGCCAGGTACTGAGGCCTTAACCCTGCGACCTACTACAGCGTAGGTATCTCTAAGTAGTTGCATTACCTAACTCTTTTATTAAGTACTCTCGGTCCAATAGCGGTACGTCTTCTGTACTCGTGTGTCTCTCTTCGCCTGTTGTACTTTGGGCTAACCCACTACATGTAATAACTCTGTTGCTGATCCTCAAGCTCTTTCCCAAGCTGATGCTCCTGTCCCGATACTCTATGCGTAGGCTATTCGACTCCTGTGGCGCACTATTGCCTATGCCGCCGCTTACAGTTCCTGCGCGCTTTAGGTCGCGAGCTCTTCTGTGTCTCGAGAGGATTTCGCTGGGGCTACAAGTACAACGAACGCTCTGCATCGCTTTGTTCTATTCAGATCTCGTTTTTAAGCCGAGCAGCTTGAGTTAACTGATACGCTCGTTTTGCTGCTCTCTTGTTTGCTAGTTTGTACTCCTCCCAGTTACTGTATTTGTTGCGTGTTTTTATGGCTGTTGCTGTATTAAAATGGAAATGTATCTGATGTTTCTGTATCATTCAGTTATGAAATTGTCTTATATCGCACCAGAGAGCCCGTTTTAGATTACCTATGCTTTACTTGGCTTTCTAGACATCTTTATGTCGTGCACACTGTCTTCCCTCTAACTACTTGAAGTGGAGATGTTTTATCCTCTTCTCGCCTGCCTTGTTACGCCCATTCGTATTGATTCGATGCAAAACACCCCCGTACATGGGCTCCACATTTCCCCGACATGCTCTCTGTCCCTTGTTCTCCTTTTGAACCACCGTAATAGGGACAAGAAAGACACACACCACATAATAGTCTATGTTTCATCCCGTCGCCAATTGCTTCCCTGATCATCACTGTGATATTCACTTGCCTGCTCGCCGAGCTGTGAGTTTGAAAATCCAGAAGACACGCGAGAGTCTTCTGGGTCCTTAGTACCTCCGCCAGCAGCTCGCCTGCGCCGGGTCGTGACCCCTGTGACACGAGGCCTCCACGGAGACGGATGAGCCTGACAAAACTGAGAGAGTGGATGCTCTGTAGGAGCATGGGATGCGTGGTATGTGCTGCTAACTCTTACTCTACTCATTGTAGAATTAGTGCTGTATGGGTAATGTCCATAACATCTTCCTTAACCTTTTTGTACCGGCTGTATCCACGTTATTTTTCCATTACAAACTGAAGTTTTTTGTTGAAGTGTAAGTGCTTCTGACTATCATTTTTTGTTCCCTAGAGCGCCTAATTCTTGACCTACACGATAGTGTCAGGTTTAACCATAAAAATTCGAAAAACATTTAAAATAACACAATGGTATCAGTATTTGGGAGCCAAATGTCTACGCTCAGCGTTAAAGGGTTAACACTGCACTTGACGGACGTTTTACATGACTTAATGGCCGGTCTTTGTGACGTCAGAACACCTGTGACCAGCCCCAGCAGTAGCTGACTGGAGGCAATCACAGGTGGGACGGTCCCCAAGGGAGGTCAGCATTGACGTCCCGTGTGGGGGAGGTCCGAGCTGCCCCACCATCGATGTGCCCTTTGAAACGATCCACAGATGCAGGGGGGCAAGCTCTGCTTGCTCGGGGTCTTGACGCTCCCCCCATCTTCCCCTGAGTCGAAATACAGAAAAATAATCCATATAACAGATGCGGCTAATTATATCTTCACGAGCATAGTTACAAAACCTTTTGGTCTCGGATTCAGTTTTTAAAAAGTCAAAATTGCAGATTTGTGATTAACTTCAATTTTTCTCCAAGTTTAGTTTTCTCTTATTTGACTATATTACATTTCATCTCCATCTTTACGTTCCTACAAATGCAGGTCAAATTTTTGTAGCATTTTCCCCGAATGACGACCCAGCAGGAAGTTCTAGTAACCGTAGCTTGTTCTCATCAGCGGGCACGGTAAGTTGGGCCGGCGTAAATACTCGGCATTTCTGCGTACCGTCGAGTAGAAGTTTATTTCCTCTGCTCATTGTTTGCACTTTGCAGAAGTGGAGTAACAGATAAAGAGATACTTAGGAGCGATGTGAAATCTACGAAAAACTGTTAATTTCAAGGTCTATTGAGATGGATGGGAGAGTAACGCAGTTGCTACGCGACCATTTATTAGCAGCAGAGATATGAATTGACGAGCCCTATGACCCCAGATAGATCTTAGATTTATGATTGCTGAGTAACTATATGTTCTCAGTACTAAGCTGGGCTAGTGACAGAGTGTAAACACCGAGAATATCTCGACCTTGTGTTGTTGGCGCGAGGCGGGCGTGATGCCTGCGGCGCTAGTAACCCAACTCAATATAATAATAATGGAATAGAGCGCGTTCCGTAGTAAGCTGAGTATGAGGAGCGTAAACCCAGAATTATTGCATTCAAAGCACACGTTCTTTTTATTTTTCATACCAGCTGTACTGCAGTTGCTTGGATGGAGAGATTTTTGTATCGCTTAGAGCAGTGGTTCCCAAACTTTGCTATGCCTGCCTCCCCTGGAGAATTTCTTAATGTTCTCGCACCCCCTACAATATTAAGTACCCAAATGGTGATGACAGATGACATATGAAATTTATTCTAACTCTTGTGCCACAAATTCAAGTTAATTGGTGAATGACTGAGAAACAAAACGGTATTTCGCACCCCCGAAAAGGTCCTGTCGCACCCTTAGGGGTACCATGCACCCCAGTTTGGGGCACCCGCGGTTTAGAGCCTGTTCAGTCGCTAGTTTGCTGCTTGCGTTCACACTGCACAGCGACCGCATGCCTTTCTGCGCCCGGCGTCTGTTGATGCAACTGAAAAGCACACAGCTCTCTGCATTGTTAGTTTTTCCCGACTTGAAGATACTTCCAAAGAGCTTTACTAGAAGGTACTTGCTTAGCAAACTGACTTGAAAGCTAATAACTTAGTAATACTCTCGTGTACACACAGTTGTGCTTTTAGGGATACAATGAAATATTCGGATGCTTTACAGCATGAACTTGACGCACAGGGCTAATGCTGTGGACACACTCGCCACGTTTGAGCGGCTGTTGAGCTCCCACTGGAAAGTCGGAAACTAGGATGCCAATGATAGTCCGTGCAAGGTTGGTCGTGCGCTTCTTTAGCGTGGTCTCGGTTTGACGTGTGAATCGGGCTTATTATTATTATTATTAAAATATCACGCCCGGCCAGCCACGGACAGGTCGTCCAACTCAAATGGAGCCGTTTGCAATACCGGGAAGCCTGTTTTACCGAGACCTGTTAGTGGCCCGACTCGAAGTGTAATGTCTGTGCTGGCCTCCTGTGGTGGCCCCGATCACCTGATAACAGGCCCAGCATGTAGTAGCAGGTGTGTTAGGTGCTGCAAGGGCGGTAGCAGTAAGTGTTGGTACAGTCTTGCTCCGGTATCACAGCTGCTGGCTGTGGTATGGGTCTAGAAGTGATGGCGGTCCCCTGCGTGGTGTGATCCCTGCATCTCCCTTATCTGTTCGTATTCTTCCATCTGTTCTTCATATTCTTTCTTGACTTACTGTTTTAATCATGTATAGGAACACCCTCGTACATGGGTTCAACGTGTCTATCACCATGCTATATGTCCCTTCTTTCATCCTTTGCGATATCGCCTTTGTTGTGGAAACGGAGACTTAAACTTCTAAATACAGCATATGAAATAATAATATGTTCGTATAACGAACAGGGCAATGACTTATATCTACTAATGGTTGGTGCACGCGTTAGCTACAAGAACAAGTCTCCTCGGCTAAAATGGAACGAGTTGTTGGGGCATTGATTAAACACAGCTTTGAGTTTCCGGAAAAAGTTTTAAAATGTTTGCCGTCAGTTCAGTTTGCTGAGCAAGGGCCGCTAGTTCATTTTCGGACATCTTTTCAAACTTGGCGGGATTATAACTCAAGATTCTTTGCACGTGTGTGCTATTTCAATGGGCACATTGAAGCATTCGGACGCGGGACTGACAAAACTCGGTCTTTTGTCTAGCGTGTGCACAGGCTCCAACCCGTTGTTGTCAACCGACTTTGCGGTACCGTATGCACCCATTTGACCACAGATCGAAGTGTTATTCGCTTTTTCCTACGACTTGGTGCCTGAATGGCTGCATCTCGAATAGTTTACGAAAAATATTGAAAATATCTTATTTAGCTACTTCAATATTCGTAATCCTTTCTGGGACATGACTGTCCCAGGGGAAATTACCCTTATGGCTTGTGCACACGCTTGTCAACGGAACGAGTTTCTTCAGCTAACCGTCCGAACGTTAGCTGAACGTTAGCTTCAGCCCTCGTAAACACAGCTTTGAGTTTACTGAAAAAGTTGTAAAAATGTTAGCCGTCCGTTCAATTGGCTTAACAAACTTTCCTACATCTATTTAAACTTGGAGGGCATTTTTCGCCAACTGAAAATTCTTCGTGTCAGCTCTTTAACTGGGCACAGCTCCGTATTCGGACGCAGAAATGGCAAAACTCGTTCTTTTGACCCGTGTGTGTACAGGCCGTAATATACAGAACTAGAACGCCTCGTGGCGTAAGTCGATCACCCGCGGTTGGGGGCAAATTTCAACGCTGTCATTCTTGTTGGCCAACTTTCTTAAGAGTTTGGGCGTTTTTCATATCTAGGTCAACCCACCTGACTCTCTGCAAGAAAATATTATGAACGTTGCTCAAGTCCTTCACCCTCTTTTTGGGTGGACAAACATATATATTTAAATCTTCTACGAAAACATTATTTATCTCAGCTTCGCTTCGCACCGCAAGTTACACTTGCGGTGCATTTCTTGTAGCTCTTTTCTGGAAATGATGGTGCTTTGTTCTGCTCTTCCTCTTCTTTCCCGACTTGCTGTTCCCATGCGCGTTGACTCGTGCGTGGGTTCCATGTTCCTCTTGACGTTCTTTTTTACGTCCCTTCTTTCTTCCTCTCTTTGGATCACAGTGTACTCTGTGGGTCAGGAGGCTTAAACTAGGACAATATATACTACATACTGCTACTACTCTTTTCTTGGAAACTAATGACTTCATTTAAATGAGACAGATGACAATTGACGAACCGTGAGTCCCCTTCTCGTAAAGGCGCCGAGGCCTGGGCTTTAGTTCACTCCGAGCTTTTGCTGCTGTGCCTATGTTTTTGTAACTTCATTGTCATGTGACGGAAAACAGCCAGTGCAATAACTCTGCTGATGATGACATCAGCAGTTTATTGGTTACTGTAGCTTGTGATTCTGAAGCATAACAAAACAAAGCTGATTTCGAAGGATGAAGCAGTTAGAAGTTATGTACCTAGCGAACTGTGCAGGAGCAATCTGCAGCTGAGGAGCGTACAGCTCATGTGCAGACGATTTCTGAAATTGCTCTTCTTCCTCAATTTTCGAAAAAGTCGACCCTAAGTGTTCGGTATGGAATATAGAAAACTGCCGCCGCTACGCAGTTAGTCCATGCGGATGTTTGAGAGTTTGCCCCTTGTACCAGGGGCGACCCTTAGTCTGTGTAGCAGGGTCGCGCTCTCAGGACATTGCTGAAGCCATCCAGGTACTTGCCCGTTGCTGTGGATTGTCCCCCAAAGTCGCGAATGTGACAAATGCTCGATCAGGTACCACCTGTCCCCTGTGCGGCGCAGCTGAGCGAAAGCGTCCAGCCGCGCCCGGGGGTTGGAGATGCTCAGCTTGCGCCTTTTTCCTGTCAGTAGCGCACTGGCCACTCTGAGACCTACCGGCAGAAAAGCCGACACAAAAATCATTGAAAATTTAAAACGCGCCCTGGTCGGCGCCGAGCTCGTGGTTAAACACAGGAATAGTTCGGCGCGATATAGGCAGTGTGCCACTGAAGCGCTAGTAAAAACTTCTACTTCTACTACTTCAGGCACCACCTGTACGATCGCGTACCCAGCACTTGTATCCAACTTAGGACACACGTATCAATTCATACTTGAATCTCGAGTTGGCCATATTATCCTCGCTCCGGTGAAACTGCAGCACAAACAGAACAGCGTCCCTGATTTCTGTCGGAAGCTTCATTTAGACAGCGGCGCAAGGTGGACTTTGTCACACAGTCGTGACGTATGTAAATATGTGGCCAAACTGACTCGTGTCCTTATGTTTACTGCTGGGCGCCTGCGGCCCTGTTACGCTTGTAAATGTTGGGTTACAGTCCTAGGTATATTCTGCGGCCCTCCGGCCTTTGTGTTACTTGTATGGCTTGGTCCGCTAGTGCCCATCGCTCATCAATATTTAATGTCTGCCGAAGAAACGTACGTTGCGTTTTTTTTAAGCGGATCTGTGCGGCGGTCAGGAGAAGTCTGACCCCGGCACCACATTACCCACACATCTTGTGTTCCCTGCCTTTCATTCTCATACCTTCCGCCACACGCCCGACCCCCTCCGGAGCCGCCCCCTACGTAACCACAACAACCCACACAGCCGCACGGTCAGCTTTTGGCCGGACGTTCAACTCGCCCGTCGTCCCGATTACCCGATGATAGTCTGTAGCTTTGCAAACTATACTCCTGGAGCGTATTTTCTTCGTGCCTGCTATTACTGCTGCTGATGTTTCTTTCCTCTTCTCTTCCTCGTCTTTCGTTTTCCACGCGTATTGATTGAATTCAGTGCAAGAACACCCTCGTGCATGGGATTCACATTTCTATCGACAGAGTATACATATTCCCCTTCTTTCCTCCTCTGTGATACCGCCTTTGTTGCGGAAATGGAAGCTTATGCTTTTTACTCAACATAATAATTTTATTTTATTCTTTGCATTTGCAGGTGTCAAATATGTGCTTTGTGATATCGTGGTAGAGAGGCGTGAGCCCTACTGCCCTGCAGCTTGTGGTCGTTCCTGTGTAGTGGCGCGTGCTGACAGGCCCCACTACTGCGTACACTGCCGCCGCTGTCCCCCATTGCCGTACAGCCTCTATGTTTGAAGTTTTCCTTTCTTTTCTTGCTCCGCAACATTCTGCTTTGCATTAAAAGTTAATATCAAAGATAGCTCTCTGATTCTAATGAATGCATCCCTTTATTGAAGTGCGTCGCTAATACACTGCACACAAATTGCAGCAGTAGCAGCTGCGCTGCAGATAAATTCCTATCGAATTCCCTCTGCACCAGCTGCATGGAATACTCCCTATAATACGTCCCTTTGGAAGCGACCCTTCAGAAATTAACACACCGCGATGCCTGCCCGCTGGTCAAAAGTGCACGCCGCTCCTGCCCAAGTTTCCCTTTGAGTGCAGCCATCTCAATCACCGCATGAGGACATGCGACCTTTGTTAGTACTTTTCTTCTGATGCCGACCACGAGTCGCTGTTGTGGTGGTCATTGCATCTCACTTGCCAACCATAATCCTCTCTCCTTGAACCCTATTCTTCTCTCTTTACCACAGTCCTCGCTACTGAAGGCCCCTTTCTTTTCTTCTCACCACTAGCCTCTTTTGGCGACCGCGACCTTCTCTCCTCGTGATCCTATTCTTCTCTCTTACCGACCACCACCCTCTCCATCGACAGACATATTCTTCTCTTGGTCACGACTCTCTTCTCTTTACGACCACAAGTCTGCCTATCGGTGCCCCCCCCCCCGCCGCCATGGTGCCTGACCAGCTGAAGCTCCGACACGGCTGGCCGTTCCCTGACATGAGCAACGGGGTGCCGTCCTCCTTCATATGCAAGAGCTCCTTCGTGATCCCCGTGGTGGGCACCCTGAGCAAGCTCTGGCTATGTAAGTAGTTCTGTGCAAAAAGGTTTATAAATATTTTTTTCTCATGTGACCAAAACAAAGCAAGTGGTGCAGGTTCCCAAGCGCAGTAGCGCCATCAGAAGCACCACGTGATTCACTCCTCTATCTAGAAGGGCACACTTGGTTTGCTGTTGGTCCCGTGTTAGAAACATTACTACCTGTGTTTATGTGTACACTTACGGGTATCTGTGTCGAAGTCACACTATGGATTCGTACGTACAACGTGCTGGAAGGCTCAGCAGCTCGCATGGCGTTTAATGCTGCAGTATCTATGCTACCAAATTTTAATATATTTCAGGGCAACGAGTGAGCTGCTCATCTTGCTTCCTGTTGTGCGTGCGAATGCAGATGTGGCCTCGGCATTGAAGACCTAATATATCCACGGTAGCAGTAAGCCTTCCATGCTGGACTGGTGGGATCAAGGTGCCGGGATCGAGCGCAAAGCCATGTGAGCGATCTTTGTGGCGCTCGGTGCGCTGAATCAGCAAACTTGCTTGGTATTTACAGCTAGGCATACCGTGGAGGCACTTATTTAGCCCATAAAAGGTTGGGTAAGGTGACGCGGATCGTTGAACCTTCCGTCATTGGCGCCATTGTTCTTGGTAACCTGTGGCTGATTGCAGCCGTACTTACACCTCGGAGGCCAGTTGGCCTACATCTACAGCACGAACCAATGCGTATAGGTTTCCCAGTGGAGGATGCGGTCAAGTTGACTTTACTTTACCTCTACGTTAAATCCTTGTATATTTTTTACGTTGTCTGAATTGAAATATGCCTGAAAATAACAATCGCAAACCATTTTTAGCAGTTCTTTCTATTACATTTTCATCCAGTTGTGTGAGTCGCTTAAGCTTGCTAGAGGCCTTGAAGTTTTTGTCGTCGTCTCACTCTGTGGTGGCGCACGAACAAGAGCATTTACACCATGAAACATAGTTGCCTGCGACACCCACCGGCCCTAACGAGACAGCGCTTTAGTGCCGCTGCAACAATGGTGCCTGATTTTGTCTTTGGTTAAATACGAAGAAGAGGCCCACTTTGTGTGTAGAGCCTAGCTACGGGACAGCGAAAATGTTTATAAGAGCCAGTTCACTCGTTCCTCATCGTAACGCGTTCAGTCACGAAAATGAAAAAAAACTTTTTTTCTCTCTCTCTCCGTCCACACGTAGCTAGAAGCGACTTTCTTTCAGATGAATGACGCCGCGTGTTCACCAATGATCTCGTTTCTTAACATTTCCGCTTATATTTCGCGTCGGTTTGAAGTCACATTCGTAGCCCATAGTCGGATACATTCATATACCTATAGCCTAATGCTGATAGGAACAACCTATTTTTTAAATATTTGTAGCCTGATAACCCGATAGAACAGAAATTTGCACAGAACAATCAGCACTTTTCAATTCGAAGATGGCGACCGTGTTCTTAGTACAACATTTTCAGGCTAGGTATCTAGCTTTCTTGTGTTAAACCTGAGTATAGTGATTCTGATCGTCACAGTGGCGGTAGAAACACTTATATCGACTTGTTCAAGATTTGAAAACGCTATAGAGAATTAATTCAGTGTTTATGGGTTCTGTTTATTGAACTTGAATTACGCGATGCGTTCAGAAAACGGACGTGCTTCATCCTTCAGTCTCCCGCATTCGCTGCTGCGGCATCGTGACAGCGAGTGAGGCAACATTTCTAACCCCTGAACCACCGGGAGTATTTATTAGTAGGACACCAATATTTAGCTACATTCAGTATCTGCTTGACCACATCTCTGAAGGGGCGAGAGTGGAAGCAGCTTGTTCACCATTTTGGAAACCATTAGCTAGGCCTACCTACTTGCTCCGTGGGAGTTGAGGCGGGGGTTTCACGTTCGTCTTTTGCCCTACGTTCGTGGTGCAGAGCGTTCAGATGCGCACCTGAGACAGTTTAAGCGAGAGAAAACTGCACAGCTTCCGGAAGTAAAATTTTACCTCAATTTGAAGAAGCCTGCAATGCCATGACGAACAAGCTCGTGTCACTGCGAACATTTCGCAAATCTTTTATGCACAGTCAGCTGTGGTTGTAAGGACACGACGAAACATGAATATTTTGAAGTAGGAGGGTTTGCCAAAATGTTACCGTGTGAATGAGCCTCAAGTGGCCTCACACCCTAACGAACTCCCCATCGAGCTGTCGCAAGCGGAATGGTAAGCGTGGCGAACCTACTGCCCGCGTCCCATTGAGGTGAAGCGGTCCGAGACTGTCCGCAAGTCGTCCCTGCGGAATAAATCGGAGCGTTGAGATTGTGCGGCGATGGTGTGGGAAATAGTGTGACGTGTGTTCGACCGAGAAGTCGTGCAGACGTTGAAATTAACCGTGATGTTTTATAAGAGGTCGTACTGCTTGGCAGGGTTTCGAGTGTTCGCTGCTCCCCTTAGGGTATCCCCTGTTATCTAACGCCAGGCGTGAGTGTTACTTACCAATAATTATTGATTTTACACAATGCGTATCCATGTGCAGGCTACGCCAATTCTGTAACGGTCCACAACTGCCCGACTCTCAAGCGGTGGGTGCTTCAGCGTCCCCCCGACCAGCCGCTCATCACCATCAGTAACCATCACAGCTGCCTGGACGATCCCCTCGTCTATGGTTCGTCGCTTTCTTTTCTTGAAATTGCGCACCCGTGAAAGAACGGTGCTATTGTGCTTTTTCCTTGGAGTAATAGCAAGTTTTTTTGGGACGTAGAGGGCAGTGAAGCAGATCAGATGCAAGGAGGTTTAAAAATGAGGTAGAAACGCTACGGAGATCGGAAGCTGAATAATCTGGTAAGGCTGAAGGCATACTGATTCGCTAATTGACTGGAAGTTTGTGGATTTTGGGAAGGGATGGCTGGAAGCCTGTGATTGGTGGGAAGGGAGCAGCCACCTAAAAACCGAAAAAAGTCATTCCCTGGTCAGAACTGATGAATGAAGCTGGCTCCCCCTTCTTAGTGAACCTCCTTGTTGGGAGACGCGAAGGTGCATTGAGCCCAGGAAGCAAAGAGCGTAACGGGAGGACTCACGAAAAATTAGCAGCAAAAAGTGACGTCACATCGGCGAATCTATGGCTGAGCAGCCTAGAACTAGTTTAACTAATTTCACCAGAAAAATCTTCTTAAATTGCAAAATTTATCTCTAGCGTATAAATAAATGAAGATAATATACACTAATTTAGCAATTAACTATAGAAAATT
>LQNS02276927.1:9196878-9208956 GCA_001587735.2 Parhyale hawaiensis | reverse complement strand
CGAAAAAATACGGTGATATGTTCAAGAAAACCATATACGAAGGTCTGAGGTCCCACACCTAAAACACTTCGACTCGCCGATGTGATGTAAATTTGCTACGTGCGGTCACAGCTATGTTTTGTTTCAGTCCTATTGAGTCCTCCCGTTGCATTCTTTGCTTCCTGATTGAGCCCGTGAGGCAGAAGGTGCGGTCAAGGCCAATGCAGACGAGAAGCAAATATTGCCGGCCAGGAAGGGCACTTTGCCCACGAATGCTGTGGTAGGCTCACGGAAAAAGTTACCTGAAGAGTTAATTCAGCAGGATGGGTCTTTATCACCTTCGAGCACTTCAAAGCAACTTACAGTCTAGTTTTCCCCTGTTATCTAGTCACTGCTATTGTATGTAACACCTCCGTTTTTCTTCAGTCTTACTTTAAATGGTTACGATTCCAAGTACGATGTCAAAAGCATAAAATTCATTTGTTTCCAAGTTACTACGATGATAGCCAGCAGAAAACCCTTGCACATGTCAGAGTTTCGTTTACAAGCTACAAGATCGTACAACACATTCGGTCGCTGAGTACTATGTTCAATGAATAAGAAACTGGTGTGCTAATAAGCAATAATATTGTTAAAAGTGATATTTTCTATTCTATGTAATTCATAATAATTTTATCCTAAAGCATTGTAGCTGCAAGCACCTCTCCGCTTCGTGTGCGTTAAAAATGTCTTGTGCAAGCTTAATATGCAGGCAATTTTGTCCCGTCGCTATAAGCCTTTAGGGGTGGCGGAAGTGGCACTGGATAGGCTGTGAGGTGGAGGGGCGGTTGGGGGTGCAGGCGAAGGGACGGAGTCCAGTGTACCTACTATCACGTGAACAAAACAAAACGAAGTGTAACGTCACTCCTAATTGCTCTTCAATAGGTTCCCAAACATCACCACTATCACTTTGTCTATGACGTCACTTTTGGGCTTGCTTTGGTCACGTGAGACCTTCCCTCTATTTTTCTATTTTGTTTTTGAACTGAACGTGCAAAATTCGAGTTCCGACCGAACTTGACCTAGGTGCTTCCGTTAGCTCGTCTCTATCAGACTTAAGCCCATGAAAGACACCTACAGTATGTAAAGAAGCATGTCCGTTCCCACAGGGATACTGAACTGGCGCACCCTGTGGTCCCCCCACCACACCCGGTGGTCATTGGCGGCACACGATGTCGTCTTCACCAGCTCCGTCAACTCTTGGTTCTTCAGCGCCGGCAAGTGCGTGCCCTGCATCCGGGGCAAGGGCGTCTTCCAGGTGCGTGCTGGCGTATTGGTGTACTCAATGTAGTATGCGATTCTGCTATGGACGCCGCACCAGCTGTGCAGCCTGGTGCGTTTTGGAATATTATACGGGGTGCGCAGAAACTCCCTGGACATAATGGGAAGCGATTTATTATTGCAAGAATTCATAAGATATCTAGAACAAAGTACCTGTCAGAGTATTAAATTCTAGATCAGGTAATCTATCTATAAAATTTTTATTTCCAATTCGGCATCCCTTAACCCAATTACATCAAGTCTTCGACGGAGACCTTCCACTGAGACACGGGGTATTTTGACCCCTTCCCTCTGAAGAACCGCTTCAGTGCATCAGCGCTTGAGAGATAAGCACTACACACCTGGGCTCCTCCAATATCGATCATACGCAGAAATCCATTGGTTTAAATCGGGTGATGAAAGTGGCCACATTTCCTTGTTCTTAAACCTCTAAAAATGACCGAAGACCGGTCCTGTTTTTATTTATTTGAGATACGGAAGGCGCATCATCTTGTCGGAAGGTGAAAAGCTGATCTTTAGCTGATCTTTGAAGTGTTTCTTCATATCATCAAATTCTGGAACTAAAGTGTCCTCAATGCAGCCTCTGTGTTGATCTTCCCCCCCTCTTTCACGAAAATCAGACAGAGAGGGTTTCCAAGGCTGTGCAATTGCAGCCCTCCACATGACAGAGGACGGTTTAAGACTGCGATAAACTGTGCCTACACCATCTAGTATGTCCTTCGAACTCTGTGCTAATACTCTGTCATTCTGACAGATGAATTTGGTTGGCCTGAACTGTAAAGATTTTTGCCAAAAATAAATTATCTCTTCTGCTCGCGTGCCGTTCTTCGGCTCATTGAGGAAAGTTTGTACTCTGTTAATTATCTTCTGCTTTTGAAATGGAGTGAGCTCTTGACTGACGCTTCCTCGTTTTGGAAGCAGACAGAGCTCATTGTTAACGATGCATCTCACTGACGTGTTCCTCACATTACCTCTTTTGCCAACTTCGCAATGGATTTCTTTCGGTTTCTCCTCCCCCTCACACGCTCGGCCTTAACCATCTTCTTGGCGCGACCAGATGGAGGTTTTCCACTTCTTGGACGGTCCTCAGAAGTGCGAAGTTTAGTAAATCTTATGAGAACATGGTAAGCTGTCGAATTGGCCCCCTTCAAGAGCTGCATGATTTCAGAATTGGTTCTTCCCGCTCAATGGAGTTCGATTGTAGCTTCTCATTTACCTATTCTTTATACACAAATTGCACTATTTGCCATATTCATGAATGTAGCTACCGCGAAATTACGGTAGAATTATCAGTAACTTAACCCTTTCGTTCCCGACGGGAACTCGAGTTCCCGTATGAAAGTTTTAATACTTGAAACCAGCGCGGTGTTTCTCGCTCTTGAAATTTGGACAACATATTTTACCACCCGTCTGAAGTCAGTGCTTGTATTTTATGTATTTATGTTACTAAAACTAGAGGTGGAGCTCAAGTGACTCCAATGACAGTGTCTATTATAAGCTTCTTTTAGAAATTCATAACAAGAGCAAAGTTTTGGGAACGAAAGGGTTAACATATTCAGTTGTTTTTGTGATGAAAAAAGTTATAATATTTGTTTTTACAATTTAAGAAAAGGTTCAAGATCCCTTTTAAACACTGATGCATTTCCGCCAATTATCTGCTAATGTGTTTGCTGTTGTATCAGTTCGCTCTTAATAAGTGTCACGACTGAAGTTTTGGGGATCTCCTTAAATACCGAAGTAATAGCACTGTGAGAACATATACCCTTGCCAAGTAAGGCAACGTTAACGAAAAATTTAAATTGACTTTAACACTATGGTTACCATTTTATCAGCACCAGAATTTAGTCATTTATGCCCTATGAGTTATGACAGTAATAAGAGCATCTGTAATTTTTTGCAGATCCGTTCTTAACTTTTCGAATTATTTCCTGACAAACATCAATCAAACACATAGACAAACAAACGAACAGATCATCACAAAAGTTTGGTCATTTTCTTTTCGTGATAAAGCTAGCTAACAACACAACTAAATTTCATAAAAAGATCTGTCTATAACATTTTGAGTTATGGTACTAAGAAAAAAGAGGCATACACACGATCGAACGGATCCTCACCAAATCCCCCTGGTAATTTCGAAAAGATCCTTTCATAACCTTTTGAGTTATATTGGTGACCAACTAATAGACAAACAAACAAACTTGACGAAAACATAATCTTCTTGGCGGAAGTAATTGGAATTCTAAAAGCTGACCACTTCTCTGCTGTGTACAAGAAAGTAGCAAAATGTTGGGACGCTGTGTACTGCCTACTAGGAACTGCGCTGTTCCATACCTCCCTTATCAGGATGTTCATCACCCGCGAACGAAGTGAGCGAGGTGATAATGTTTTCGTTGAAGATCTAAGTATATTTGTATATTTGTCTGTCCGCCCAATAAGTGGTCGAAGGAGTTGAGCAATCTTCATAACTTTTTGTAGGGAGTTTGGTGCGTTGACCTAGAAGTGACCTATGCCTAAAAACTAGACCTAGCTGGCCATGTGATACACCATATTTCCTAAGCTTAGCAAGTAATAAATCTGGATTAATAGTATCAAATGCCTTACGAAGATCTAAACACAAATAGTAAACTGCTTTCGATTAAAAGCTGTGAGACAATGAGATAATCAGTAACTAAAGATAACATGCACTTGTTGTTGTCGAGCCTTTTCTAAAACCAATCTGGGAGGTCGATAAAATTTCACGGGAGTTAAAATATCAGCTAAGTCGTTTCAAGATAACATTTCCAAGTATTTTATTAAAAACTGATAAGAGTTGATATTGGTCGATAATTTTCTACTAGGCTAGGATCACCACCTTTGAAAATAGGCACCATTCTCGCTCTTTTATTAAGAGATCTTTTTATTATTAAGAGATATGAAGGAAGGGGGCACTCTGCCCTAACCTGGTTGGACAAAGCATCCATGTGAGAAACTAGGATTAGCTGGCCATCAAAAATGACTTCGTTGAATTTGCCCCAACGCGGGCGAGGGTCTTACGCCACGAGGTGTTCTAGTTATACCGGTATTATGCTTTCATGTTCTAGTGATTGGCTAATGACATTATTGCTGTCGGCATTGAAAATGGCTACTGAGTGCTAGCTAGCCTGGCGTTGGACTGCCCGCCTCACTGCTCTTATTGTAACCACTGCTGACCTGAAGGAGTTTCGTTGGTGCCATACTGTGAACATTGTACCACACACACCTTTTGCATTAGTTAATGGAAGTACAGATGAGATTGCTAAGCAAGTTTTCGTAATCTTCTACGCTTCCTATTCTGCTCCGTGAGATGGCCGCTAATGGTATCACGACCTATCTTATAGGACTGCTAGCACCTTCTGTGTGGGATCTCTTGAGAGGCCCTTGGCTCATGTATTTTTCTTTCTTTCGTCTCTTAGCGATTCCTGTTTTCCTACCAGTAGTAGCGCGCTAGTTAAATTTGACACGAATGCCCTCACGAATATATTATGACGTGCCCTATCCCTGTCATAATATATATGGGCCTTACGACCCCAGGGGCAAACCCGAGTACCTTTTCCGCAGGAGACGTTGCATCTCGCTGCAGTTCTTGCTGACGAGGTTAGTTTTGTAAAATTAAGTAGGTTCTCTATTTCCTTTTCTGTTCCACGAGGTGGGCTGGCGATCGAGGTAGCGTACCTTGTCCGAGGGACTTCTCTCATCTCTCTCGTGTGGAAAGCCGTACAAGAGGCCGAATACTCGAGTGTCTCCTACTATACTTTGTGTCTTGCTTCCTGCCCGTAGTAGCGCACGTTGGCCGCGCCTACCCATTATGCTGTATTTGAATACTGCACAAAAAGTTTCTCTGTTGAAACGCCTGAGTTGCGGCTACGGAGGTTAAACGAATTACATAATAATAATAATAATTTCACACGAACACAACTCGTGCTTTCCCCCCCTACTTGAGACCACCCGGCAGCAATGCTAGATGAAGGTGTGTTATGACAGTTCTGGTGCGGTGTAGGCCCCGTTGCTGAAGCGTCAGTAAGCAAATTTACTACTTGCAAGTAAGAAAATCCAATAGAGCGGATAATGTTTCTTTTTACAGCGTGGCATGGACTTCTGCTGCTCCCGTCTCCGGGAGGGCTCCTGGGTGCACATATTCCCCGAAGGGCGCGTCAACGAGCAGCACGAGACCATGAGACTCAAGTGGGGCATTGGGCGACTCATCTACGACTGCTGGCACGGCCAGAAGTTCCTGGAGGGTTCCACTGCCGACCTGCAGCCAGCTGGAGCTCTGTCGTCTGCCCTCAGCACCGTAGGTCGGTACGCTAGTAAACTTACCTACGCCGCCACCAGCTGTGCTCGCTACCTACTTCCAAGAACTAGCACCTATTCGGAAGACAGACCATCCCCTGGGGATAGTACTCACCCCATGTCCAGCTCCCAAGATTCCGTTAGTGACGTGGTGCCTATCACTGGTAGAGACTTGGCCAGGTTCCCAGGCAAAGCACCGATCATTTTGATTATCTACCACCTAGGCATGGACTCGGTGTTACCGAACACCAGACCGTTTATCCCCCGGGTCGGGCAGAAGGTAACGGTCGTGGTGGGTGAGCCTTTGGACACGGGCCCATTGCTGGCCCAACTCAGCCATGAGAGGGCCACCCGACTGGAGGCCATGAAGCGAATCACAGACTGGATTGAAGTTGAGTTTAGAAAACTGGGAGTTAAGGCTGCTCAGTTACACGCTTTAACATCGAATTAATATAGTTGCTTACTTGGGAGTGGTGTAGACAACTTATATTTTAGCCAAATGAGATGCATGTGGGCGCAGCAATGTACAGCCTCTTTTATTTAAGATTCTCTTTATTTTGTCCTATGATGCAACCATCGTTAACGGTAAGTAAGCCCCGCAATTTAGTTAATGCAACTGCAGTAATATACCGTTTTTTTAACACGATAATATGTACCGTATCGCAATTTATACAATTTCTCCCATCTGGTGCAGTGAAGGAATACTAACTCGACGACAAGATAACTAGATTTCTATGTAAATCTACTAACTGCGTGCAGTTACTCCATTTAAATATACAGTACACACTTTTATCATTATGTACATGGAAGTCACAGGTCTGCTTGGTTCAAAAGTGTACCTTCAGCCAAATGTGTCTCAATCTAGTCAAGAACGTAATATTTAATTTTGTGATTTTTTTTGCAATTTTCTACATTCAAAACAACCACATGCTTATGCTACGCAATCTTTGTTTGACTAAACAACTCATTCCAAACTGCTTCTCTTCCTTTTCTGAAACTGCTGCCTTTGATTTTTGGTAGGATTGTGCGTTGGCTGCTGTTGGTGTATGACATCGATGATTGTGATCTGATTGTTGGCCTGCTTGCCTTGTCTGACGGCCGACATCCATCGAGAACACCTGTGAATGAAATCCGATTGCCGACATTCATCCAAGTCGCCGGTGCATTTGATCTGATTGTTGGCATTCGGCATTTGTTCGGACATCCACGAATCTGATCTGGTCACTGGAGATCATTCAGCACAACTGGCTCGTTGGCTATTTTGAGTTACTGCCGCCATCACGAAGCCTGCGTCAAGTTCACTTAGTGACAATAAAGCCATAGCTGAGTCTGTAAAAGTGGCCGCCTGAGAAAAGCCATTATTCAAGTGATGGTTGAGAAAATACGGCGATATTAAAACTTTTTTCGCCCCTCCTGATAAACGTCCTGTTTTGAGTTATGACACTGTTGTCGTAATCGAGCGAACTGTCAGCATCAGTGCCACATGTCACACTAGGTACCTTGTCCAGCTGCTCAAATACTTGTGTATATACTTAATAAAAGACTCGTAAGGAGATATGAAGACAGTTGGGATCAGTACTATTGCTTACTAATTATTTGTGTGAAAGGCCCAAATTGAACTGAAATTGAAGCCCTTTGGATACGATGACCTATAGCTACTTGGTATCAAAGAACTTCATGTAGTTGGGCTGGCATTGTGCAGTGTGGCGTCAGCATTTCTTATTGTGGGATTCCACGTAGGTCTGTCTTATTTATATCTAAATGTAATTCTTCTATAAATATTGTTGAATGTGTTGGTTGTTTTTATATCCATCCCCCCCGTCTGGGGTGTTCTCAAGTCACTAATTCTACTGCACTACTGCATGCTTCGTTGTGGTGAGTTGGGCTGGTCGGTATCTTAAGAGCGTGGGATGCGGCAGAGGTCTTACGGGTGGGTGTATGGGTCTGTCTGATGGGCGGTCACTTGCTTAGCCCTACAAACAGTAAGCAACTACTGTATTACTACTATCGGTAAGTATACCGCAAGGTATATACTACCCATGATTTGTGTTTAATGATTGAGAGGGCGGCCATAGTTACGTCCACCTCATCCTATGTTATGAGGAGCAGCAACCCCAAAGAGACCGTGTAGGCTACCTTAGCCTCAACTAGGCCTTCGGAACTTCTTTTTTTTGTGCCCTCTTTGCTTCCTTCCGGTTGAAGCGTTTTACTAATGTTATTACTTTTATCTGTTTTTTCTAAGCCTGGATAATTGATGGTTTTTGAGTAAATCTTTCATGGAACCCATTGGAAGAAAGTACCTTAGACCCGTATGGGCTTCCCACTTGCGCCTCAAGTGGTGCCGTACTGCAGTGTTGCTTGGCATGTGGTGCCACCAAACGCTTCTGCTCTTCGCGCTTCAGCCTCTAGTGTGAACCTGAATTTGTCATTACGGCCCCTGCAGCAACGTGGCTGCATTGCGAACACTGTGGGCATATACCGTGAGTCTGTGTGTCCGTAGCTGTCTGCCCAAGCTCCATTTACCTGACGGTTACGGGAAGCTGTGCTGTGTACTAAAGATGCGGCTCTTCTATCAGTGCGTGCCCTGGCAGCGGGTTGTTTGTCTTCAGAGTCTGGTGTTAATTTTTTTTCTGTACCGTGGCCGTTGTGGTACCTACCATTAGTTCTTCACTTTCTCTTTACGTGGATCCGATATGGTAGAACATAGCCGGAGTTGGGCCGTATGTTGTAGTGCAGCGGAGCTGCTGCCCCGTGTAATACGAATTGTACTAAGCGAACTTTTTGTGAAACATAAATTTTCAAATACAGTATTGTTGGGCGATGCCTCAAAAACCTAAACCCAAATACTGTCTTCGTTTTAAGAGAGAGCTTCATTTCAAATAAACAAATTGTACACTGCGCTTTTTCTCCTCCATTTGTAAAAGCTTAAGTGTAGCCACCACCATAGGAATCATCAAGTTTTCCCGTCGTACACTCTACCAGTTGAATCTCAATGAAATATCGCCCTGCTAGTCAGTCAATGTAGCGCCGGTTATATACATAATTTCCGACAGACGACGCGTTTGCTGTCTACTCTATTGGCTTTTCTCTTTCCGGAATCGCCGTTTGGGGAATTTTTTATTTAGAATTTTTGTTAATGAAATTCTGCTGTATTGTAAGCAATCATTGCAGGTGCAGTTTTATTGATTTCAAGAAGAATGCCTGCAACCCAGAAGAAAGTTGCATGCTAGTTTCTTAAATGCGAAGAGAAGACGAAGTGGGAGCGTCATTAAACTCCGCAGTCGGCGACGTAAGACTCTGTGTCCTGACCCTCGCAGTGGTTGATCCAACCGTACCAGGCGTTGAAGCCGTGGCGGGCGTAGATGATGTCGACGCAGTCTACGTCGTCACTGATGTCGTCGTCGATGAGGCCTGTGGCGAAACAAACATCGCAGATGATCAGAAATGTCTACCAACTACCAACACTGTATCTGCTACAGTAAAACTACGCACCTAATAATTACATAAAATCCCTGAAAGTTTCAGTGCTCTCATGTAATGACTGTGTCACTAGATTTTTCTAAAATGTTAAGGAATATTGGAAACGGGCTGAAGATAAAATGAAGAGCTAATAGCGGCAATTAGGTAGTATTCTTTCTATGGGCCTACATAAAAATCATTTTAATGTTGCATGAAGCACAAATCATGAGCTAAAATCCGTAACAATTAATAAATATGCTAAAGCTGAATAAAAACCGCGGAATATCTTCTAAGGAAATGGTAAGTCTGAGAAAAATAAAGCTCTTTGGTAGATGCACTATAATAAAAAAGAAAGAACGTAGGCAACGAAAGAGATTTGTCAAGGTCCTAAGAAAGGTCATTGTAATCCATGAGCTCCTCAGACGGCGCGATTCTGTTTATCATAAAATAGAAAAATTTACTTACTTCGGGCTTTAGCTGTGTTCTATCCAGCGTCAAATAATTATATATCACGCATTTACACATGTTATTTCCATCATCAGTATGACTGTGTGAACCAGTAGGTCTCATTGAGCTATTTATCAAGGTGCTAAAAATTTTACAAATTTCGTGAAACCCCCTAGTGAAGCAGTCACTAGCTACATGAAGTAAATGAAATCTTAAGTAAGTAAGTGAAGTCATAGATTTTGAAATTTTACTATAGCAATTATAACGTATATGCCGAATGGTGGCCTTAACCTCAAGCATATTGTGTTGACCCGCACTTGATGCTCCATGTTTTGGCCGGAGCAGTTAGAGCATCAAGAGCTCTTTCGATTGGGCGTCAAATTCTATCTAAGCCAAGCCCACTGGACCTGCCTTATATGGCTCTGCAGACAGGCACAGTGTCATCTTTGACTACTGTTGCAGTCTTGCAGATCTTAGAAGCAACTTGATTTGTGCCGAGCCGACTGAAATATTTAATTTACGGAAACAGATTGATTACTTGGAAATCTCCCAGGTAATGGTTCGAGGCTTAACGCCTGAAATTCCTACCAACGGGTCTTGCCAGACCACTTGACTGAAGGTTAAGACAAATTCAGCCTCGAAGGCCTAATTTCGTCGCTCAGTCGAACACGCTTTAATGAACAAGGAGGTTCAATAGGAGGTAGGAACGGGGTACGTACTAACGGCCACGGAGATGGGAAGCTGAACGTTCCGGAATGGCTGAAGCCTAATCGACTGACTGATTGGCTGCACGAAGCGATGGGATGGGCCTGTAAATGCTTGGAAAGGATGGCTAGGAGCCTATGACTAGTGGACAGGGAGCAGCCATCGAAGAATAGAAAATTCCCTTCCCAATAATACAAAATAGGGCGGGGCTCCCTTCTATTAAACCTCCATTGTTACGACGCTGCAAATCTAGTAACTTTTGACCCCTGCTTCTTACTTTGGCAATCCACGCTGCAGTCAGCGTATGGAGAGCTGGAGTAGCACCAGTAGTAGTCGTTGATCTGCAAATGATTTAATGTAAGAAATTTAAAATATTTCAACACGCTTATTCCCCAGCTGCAACGTGAAAATTAAGTTTTAGGATAATAGGCACTCTAGTTCTTTAGTTAGTACATGAGAAATGAATTTAAGTGATATTACAGTATGGCATTAAGTGATATTAGAGTATGACACTACTGTTTTCCAGTCGCTGTGTAGGAGTTACATAAGCTGTAAGGCACCCGCTTCACCTTATTGCAACGACAAGTGGCTTAGGCAGCATTACCAACCCTGTGCTCAGCAATGCACAATTTACGACGATTCTGAACTGCCAATCTCATTGTTGGTCGAGCAAGATGGCAACATCAGCGGCCCTAACGGTTCGTAATGCTCGCAGCACGCTGGCAGTATGAGTCTCTAAAGGGTAGCCAACGATAGCACCACTGATCTATCATACAGGAAGTAAAATTTTATTGTAAAAAAGAGATCATACGAGAAGGACGTACCATGAAAAGGCCATAGTCAATGCTGTTGTCGGTATTGGTGTTGGTTGCTCGGGTGTTGTAGCTGCTCTCCCACTGCACCAGACACACCCCTGCACAGCATCGTGACATATAGTCAACACCGTGACCAATGGCTGTTGTGAAACTGCACTGCACGATGAAGTGATTTGATAGAATTAGCAACAGCTGTTCGCCCGTTGCAGAAGGCCTTCCCCGGCAGCACTATCGTCTCTCACGACGATTTTGCGTTCACATAAGCTCTCCTGCGCGCGCCAACACTAAAATAAACACTACCTAGGCAAACTGAACCTAGCCTAACCTACCCTTACTTAACCTAATCTAACCTCCTTACCTAACCTTTGCAAGGCCTGTTTTTTTTTTTTTTTTTTTCATTAGAAATTTTCGGGTACCATCACGTTTAGTCAATGGCGAGATCGGGTTAGGTAACGTTAGGTAAGGTTAGATTGGGTACTAACCTAGCCTAACCCAACTTAAGGCGTCTTTTTGTGACCACCGCGAGGATGATTCCCCCTGATCGCTCATGATTCGCGCGTTTTTGTGACCGCATTTTGACTTGATTCTGATAGCAATCAACCGTGATCAGTGGTGAGAATTGATTGCAACGTGATTTCCTCTCCAGGCTAATCATGCGTGATCTGTCGCAAAAAAGTTAGAATCTGAGAGCTCATTTGAAGTAAAGTAATTTGAATTATAAAATTCAATGTAACTATATCAAATGGCCAATTCCCATTGTAAGGGCAAAGCCAGCCCGCAACTTTGTGCAACCTTCATGTTCGCCCCTCTAGCTTCATTTGTTTCCGAAGCCAATATAAAGCGGTCGAGCGGGTCGCCACGTCCTCATTCCTCCCGCTGCTGTACGCCATCAGGTATGTTAGTTACCTGGTTAGGATATACTTTTTTCTAATAGTTTTCGTGTTGCGTTAATATTTCTCTCAATATAGTTTTAAGAAGCAATAAGATATAAAGTTACACGTGTTGGCCCTAAACCGGATAATTGTAACATAGAAATTGAGAAGCT
>LQNS02276927.1:9182313-9193377 GCA_001587735.2 Parhyale hawaiensis | reverse complement strand
CGGCCCCAACACTCACAGTCCCTAATATCCGGTATCGGCCCCAACACTCACAGTCCCTAAAATCCAGTATCGGCCCCAACACTCACAGTCCCTAATATCCAGTAGCGGCCCCAACACTCACAGTCCCTAATATCCAGTATCGGCCCCAACACTCACAGTCCCTAATATCCCGTATCGGCCCCAACACTCATTGTCCCTAATATCCCGTATCGGCCTCAACACTCACAGTCCCTAATATCCAGTATCGGCCCCAACACTCACAGTCCCTAATATCCCGTATCGGCCCCAACACTCACAGTCTCCAAGTTCACTACGAGGGAACCCATAGGTGTTCAGCAGCTCGTTCGCCAGCTCGCAGCGCTCGTACACGTAGCCCTGCGTCAGTGCGGCGCACAGAGCAAGAAGCAGAAGCATGGATTTCATCTGTGGGCAGTAATATTAGCGCCATACGTAAATGGAGGCAGTATTTATAATACGGTTTATCTGCAAGACACATCACTCTACCAAAAACCGACCAACACTGGGATATATCTCAGCGCAGCGAGTCAATACCCGCAACGCTACAAGGACTGCACTGTCACAGCTCTGATCCACAGGGCCTACAAAATCTCTTTCACCTGGAACCACAGTTATGAATCCGTGAAGCAAATCAAACAAGCGCTTATCAACAATGGATACTCCAACCAGTAGTTCGATACCATATTACGGCAACACATTAATAAAACCACAACAGCCATCCAAGAAGACGACGTCGCAAGCTCTGGAACTACCTAAACTGTCTACTACAAAAATCAAATGTCTATAGTGTATAAAACCGACGAGCGAATTCTGAAAAACATAATCCAAACCAACACAAAGTGCATCTATAGCAACGACCGCCTGAAATTGTCCATATAGCCTTCTACAAGAATCCAACCATCAGCAACCTTGTCATGCGAAACAATCCGAGCAACACAAAACCAGACCTCAAGAAAACCAATGTCGTGTACGATCGAATACACCTGCCAAACTAGAGACTGCACGCCCCAGAAAACTTCGTACATCGGCATGACGACCACCACATATGTTATCTAGCAGATTAACCCTTCATCTGTACTCACACGGACTCAAGGCCCATACAACACAACAGCATCACACGGCAAATGCTAGTTAATGGCACAAAAATACTGCATCAGGTCAACGACAGTTAACGCTTCCCAATAGCCAAAGCCCTGCTCATCCGAAACTCAAAACCAATCATTAATGGCCAGATCCCCGGAGCGAACCGTGCATTAAAACTACACGGAGCGCTCTAAATAGCAAGAATATATACAAATCCAGCCGCACAATCGGCCATCCATCCAGCGCCATCGACCAATCAGCCAGTGGTCTACGAATCTGCTTGCTCTACAAGAGTTCATAAATAGGGGTAACCTTCTCACTACAATATCAGATTTTACACCGATTGACATAAATAAACATCCCCTGCCGTCCACCGTGTAACCTGGAGATGACCACTGGAAAGGGTCGAGACGCGTCGACAGCATTTTAGACTACACTGAAACAGAGCGGCGCGACAGCTAGCACCACTGCTCAACCGAAGTATGAAGACCTCCCCACAGCACAGCTCTTCTACTTGACTGGCAATGGAACGTTTTAAAACTGCGACAATTGGAGCGAATAAATAAAACTATTGTAAACTTCTAATATGGCTTTATCTTTAACGGTACATATAGGTATATATACAAATATACAGTATATACTTAAATCTTCAACGAAAACTGCAAAAATCGACAGTTATCCCTCCCATTCTTTTTTCAGCAGCTCCCAAATATGAGCTTGATTTTGTGATTTTCGTTTTCGAGCTCTCTCTCTCTTTTGTCTCCATACAATTCTATAGCGTTCAAGTCAGGGCTCTGGGCTGCCCAGTTCATCGGGACAATTCCTTCTTTAAAAAAAGGCCATAACCTTCCTAGCCTTGCGGATTCATAAGTTTGGTACAATATGCTGCTGGAGAAGCCGTTTGTAAACAGGGTTGATTTTGCCATGAATCCGGATGATGGTGTCAACTCCTGCGGAAGAAATCGTTCCTCACACTACTACCACCACCACCAAACTTGACTGTTTTCGTCACACATTGAGGGGACAGTCTTTCACCTGTTTTGCAGCCTACGTAACTGTTGCCGTCTGAACCGAACAGGTTAAACGTGGATTCGTCGCTGAAGTGAATTCTGTCAAATTGTGCGTCGGTCCAATGACATGCTCTCGAGCAAACTCCAGACGTCCTTTTTAGAATAGCTGTAAAACGAGAGGCTTTGAAACTGGAACACGAGCATGAAATTCTGCATTTTGTAACCTGGGAGAAGCTGTTTTTCTTGAGTGTTACTCCCACCCTCTTCACTTAATTCACGGGAAAGTTGATGAAGCATCAGTTTTAGATTTTAGAAAAATAGAAAAATTATGCCATCCAAAATTAAGAACAGTGAACGTTCTCGAACAAAATACAAAAGAAAGAGTTGCTCCCTCTGGTGCTTCTTTACATTTTTAATTGTGTGCATCACGTTTGTATATATTCACATATAAATGAAGCGCGTATTCACTGAAACTTTTGACAACAATTCGATGTATTGCGTGGGCAGTTCGATACATTTGCTTGACGTTCTCAGTAGCTAAAAAATATCAGGAATAATTAACACTGATCACTCTCCAATACTGGCTTGCCGAACTCAGAACAGCACCACCCAATCCCCGTAAACGTTGAGGTGGAACTAATTTGCTTGGATTTGGCAAATCATTTACATTTTGCAAGGCCGACTCAGCCTGTCAGTGACGTGATCAGGGAGTAAAATAGCTTATTTTTTAACGTTATGTTTACTCCCTGGACGTGATAATACGGTGATATATCTATTTTTGAAATTCGAGAATAAATATTCCAACGCTTTCTTATTTTAGTCACTTATTTTTTGAGCGTTAACGGACTGGAGTGGAGGAAAGTGCAGCGTACCGCAAGTTAATGAGTCTTTTCATGATTTTCGTATTTAATTTAAAAGCTGAGTCGTAACGGCCGATGTTAGCTTTGTCAATTAGCGATTAAATGTTTTAAGTAGGGCTCTGTAAGGCAGACATTCCGGAGTCTCTGAATGGCCAGTCAGGTTATGACAGGGAGCTGCTACGCAGCTTAACGCAGCAATCCCCTCCAGGGGTCAAGCTCTGTTACCATGTCGAAGTTAAAGCTATAGGGTAACATGTCTGGTACCCGTCCACCATGCTAGTAGCCGTCCACTTGGCTATAAAAACTTCCTGTGTAAACACTAGCAGTGCTAGAAAGCCGTACAGAGGCTTAAACTGTAGGCTAAGTAGTACCCTACAATTTAAGACTATGTGCGGCTCTCTAGTACTGCTAGTTTTCACAGAGGAAGTTTTTAAAGCCAAGTGGACGGCTACTAGCATGATGGACGGGTACTAGACATGTTACCCTAAAGGAGACTAAATCTACAATGGAACAAAAGTGATCATACTGGAGCTGCAGGACAGTTTCTTACCTTTACGTTCGTAGTGTCGCAAGGGGTACAGGGAGGTGACGTGGCACACCTTATATAACACAGTGGTGCATGTGCGACGTCAGCTGGAGAACAGGTGCAGATATTCTGTGGGAAAGTGTTACACAATTACCTCTTTACGTGCAGCTATTGCGCATACAATGCTGCGTGTCACAGACTCTAGATAAAGACGTAAAAATGAATCATGTATAAAGCCCGGTGCCCACGCAATAACTTTTGTTGCCGCTAGCGGCCTAGCAACAGCTCAACTAATCCGTTAACCTAGCAGTAGCACGGCTTCAGCTTGCGCAAAATTCAACCGCATGAAAAATTGTAGTAAATCTCAGTCGCTACTGTAATGCTTACACCATAACAAATGGCAATAGTGAACTTGCAACTATCGCTCTTAATTATGAGCAGTTTAAGCCCATAAAGATTATTATTTTAAGAATTAGAGCAATCTGTTCATAGACGTCATGCTGAAGTCATGGCCACGACTGCGCAGTCTGATTAGTTGAGTTGCCGCCAGGCTGCTAGCGGCAACGAAAGTTGTTACGTGGGCACCGGGCTTAAGACGCCCTAATATTTATTATTAACTTTTGTGTTACTGCACCTATTGCTCTGAAAATATGCCTTCGTAATCTGGATTCTATATTTGTAAAGATAAGTGGGAAATAGTTTTTTCTACATTACCCTACCTGAGAAAAAAATGTTCTCAAAACTACCTTCTAGTTTTATCGTGGAAATAATAATAAACTAGAGCACTCTGAGAGCGCATGCCTCCGCCAAGCGAGGAAACAGTAGCAAAAAATTCAAATTGGCTCTGAAACCATAATTTTCTTTGTATAAACTGCAAAGTCTAATCATTTGTGCCTTTTGCTAGTAATAACAGCTTGTGCAATTTTCTTGAAGATCCGTTCATAACTTTTTGAGTTCTACTGCTAACAAGCGCTATGACAAACATGAGTCAAACATACAAACGAACAAACCGATCTGCACCAAAATTTGATTATTTATGTCTTTTAACATTACTAACAACCCCTATAAATTTCATAAAGATCCATTTATTATTTTTTGAGTTATTGTGCTAACATGCATAAAACTAAAAAGCAGTCACAAACGAACGAACGAACAAACGGATAATCTCCGAAATCTGGTCATTAACTCTTTGTTATATACCTAACAACTCATGTTAATTTCATAAAAATCCATTGGTAACTTTTTGAGTTATGGCATTGAGAAAAATGAGGTAGACAAACAAACAAACGGATGAACATATCTTAACCAAAAGTTAATCATCTGTCCTCCTAACGTACCTAATAATCCCTGTAAATTTCATCCCAATCGGTTCATAACTTTTTGAGTTATCTTGGTGACAGACAATGAGACAAGACAGACAAACATGACGAAAACATAACCTCCTTGGCGGAGTTAACTACTTTTGAAATATTAACATATACTAAAGCATACCAAAAATTTCAAAGTTTGGATTTATTCCCTTCACTTCAAAACATCTGTTCTATCTCCAAGGTCTAATATCGGAGCCCAATCGAAACTGCCTCGACACAATTATCAAACCAGGGACACCAGTCATAACGAGATCTAGGCAGTTACCAACTACGTGTGGAGCTCTTTGAAAAGGTAGTCGAGGCACAAAACTTCAGAGAAACCTTTCCACGGCCGTCGGTAGATGACATTGATCCGAGTCACTCCCACTGGTGAACATCTAGGTCGCCTACGAAGACAAACACCGGGGTCGGGTCGGTGCTCCGGACTGAAGCCCCGGCAGTAAGATGGCAGTGAAATATCGTTCCATCACTCAGCTACAGGAGTCCCTTATACCGAGAATAATTAATAATTGTTCAAACTCTGGCAAGTTCTAACCACAATTATCTCGTATTTGCCTATGCACATATGGGCGAGCTCGCGCATCATCCATCTCAACGCGTTGGCTCCCACAGGTGGACGCGACGCGTTCAGTGGATGGAAGAAGGTGCATGAAGCACGTCCGTTTTTTCATCGTGCTGCATCAATTTCCGTAAATAAAGCCTATAAATACTAAATTTATCCTCTGTTGCGTTAACGGATCATGAACAAATTAATACAAACGTTTTTTGTCGTCACATTAATGATCGGAATTACTATAATCCCGCATAAGAAAAAAAAAAAACTCAAAAACGCTGTAAGAACACCGACGCCATATTCGTTTTGATAAGCCAGCTGATTGCTGTGTGTTGATTGCACTACTATCAGTTTCTCAGCATATGAATATTCTAGAAAGAGACTATTCCTCTTGAAACTAGAAAGCCTCGTGGCGTATGAACATCACTCGCGGTAAGGGGGGGGGGAGTGGGGCAAGGGAGGAAAGAACTGAAAGTGCTGAGTCAGGAGTTACAAATTAAACATCGTCATTTTTGATGGCCAGGTATCTGTAGATTTCTGGCATTTTTCACATAACCACTTGACTGCCTGAAATAGATTGTGATGATAGCTCGAATCCTTCTGCCTTTTTTGGGTAGAAAGACAAACAAAGAGGTATAGAGCTTCAACGAAAACATTATCACCACTCTTCGTTTCGCCCACAGGTGATAATCAGGCAATAAGATTATAGGGTAGGGTGGTGACTTTCAAAAGGCGTGATATATAAATAAAACTTGGAAAAAAAATTATACATATCATAACTGAACGCGCACCGTCAGCCGTTTGGATGGCAGACGCTTCTACGTGCAGGCAGCGACAAAAAAAAAGTTAACGCACAGATCGTGTTCGTTCAACTGATTGAACGCGTTGAGATGAATGACGTACGTGTGGACCCGGCTTAACAGCCGTCCCACGTACAAGTAGTCATAGGCGTCGTAAGTCCACTTAGTTTATTAAGGCGCCTCAAGCACTCCCACAATTTTGAGTGTTCTTACTTAACTGAATATGTATGTTGAAAAACAGGCAGACTTGCGCACACAAACTCCTGGGCTAAGCCCTCCCCACCAACGTCTCTATTCTAGTCACACTAATGTAAGAAGTCATAATTTGTACTGTAAAATTATTTCCTTCGTGCTTACCACCCGCGAGCGAAGCAAAGAGCGTGAAGGGTGATAATGTTTTCGTTGAAATTTTAGGTATATTTGTTTGTGCATTTGTCTGTCCACCAAAAAAAAAAGGCAAGAGACAGAAGGCGTTAAGCCATCATCACAATCTTTTTCGGGTAGTTGGGCGGGTTGACTGAGATGGGAACAAGCTAAAAAAAGGAGTTAGCTAGCAATAAAACATGATGGCGTTAAATTTATCCTCACGCAGGTGATGGCCTTACGCCGCGAGGTGTTCTAATTATCACCCGCGAACGAAGTGAGAAAAGTGATAATATTTTCGTTGAAGATTAAAGTATACACTATCGAGACCCGGGGAAGTTCCACGGTTAGTTTATATTCCCACTATTTGAAATAAAGCAGCCCTAACTTACGCTAATATAACTTACTTTAGTTCCACTTAATGCAGCTCTAACCTAACCTACCCCATAAAAAGCGCCTGCCCCTTAATCGCTACGAACTGCGAGTAACCTCGAGTGTGGTGCACAGGAGAGTTGAAACATGGGAACATTTCTCCCTATCCTTGCTATTACGCGGCTGTGTATGCAGCTTCGACTTGTCTAGCATTATTATATTCAAAAACTGCTTAAAACCCGAGCCGCAGCAGCTATTCTGCTACAGTGAGGGCCACTCGCTCAGTTTAGACTCTTTATTTGAATTTCTATTGAATTTCAATGTGCAACTGTACACATATGGAATTGATGTGTCGTAATAGATTCAACCGTTATCACGCGCACAGCGATATCTGTTCCAAGAACGTGAAGCGCTTCCGTGTTCCGACTCGTACGCAGCCCGTGTATGCCAAGTCATAGCAAGTCCATAGTGCCACTCTGCACAATATGTATATCAAAATTATAGGCGAGTTCGATTGGAACATAAGCTCAATGAGCTTAGCTTAAATCGAGCTGAAAGTAAATTCAGACATTTTTTTTTTTTTTGCCACTTTAACTTCAGTTTAAGACCTAAAGCGTAACCGGCTTAGGCCGACAATAAAATTCTGCTCCGGAGGAAGCTTGAGTTTTCTAAGCGTAGTGCATTTGACTTAAAGGCAGCTGCAGACGAGAGTCGGAACGCGGGAACGTTTCTCCTCACTCGTTCGATTACGTTACCGAGGGGACGGCTTCGGCTTGCTCAGTACTGCATGCAAAGTGGAAAAATTGCTAAAAATCTTAGCCGCTCCTGTAGTCATTTCACTACGGCAGGTTCCACTTGCACAGTTTCAAATATTTCTCTTAATTTGAAACGATTTCAATTCTCAACGTGGTATATTTTGAAGCGATACTCAAGCAGGTTAAGTTGTAGTCACAGCCACGGAAACTTTTGTTCCAAGTACATGAAACGTTTTCAAGTTCCGACTCTCGTCTGCAGCCGCCCATATCCTAACGTAAACAACAATGGTGGCATAGAAACAAACTTTTTTTCCTTTTGGTGAATTAATAACAAAAGGAAAAATTTTTGCAACTTTAACCTCCTAAAACATTTGTTTTTGATATTATTAGTGCGTTTTCTTTGGAAGCAATAAAAGAATAGAAGACAGTTTAGTGTTGGGTTAACTTAAGTATTTTGCTCTGCCATCGTATACTCATAACTTGGATTGGTAAAATGCTAAAAAAAAAACACATAAGTCATTCGCGCGGACCAGTGTTGTGTTCTATTTACATAGTGCCATCACTGTCGCGTCCGATGTATCACAAATAAAACATAAAAAGTTAGCTGGGCCAGTTCCATACTTCTAACCTATCTTGGAGAACGACATTGTAGCAGTTGCGAATAAAAATTTCATAAGATTTACCTCGGATTATGCATCATTATGCGTAACTTCTTAAATGTTAGGAACGTGAGACAGATTTTACTAATGACATCACAGCTTAGGTTAATATTTTACAACTTAATTCCTAAAATCCGTTCGATTATAACACGATTGACTTGATTATTCGACAGCGACGTCCCAAGAGAACACGCCTTATATCACCGTTGGTTCTCGCAGATGCTTTCTCAGTAAAATTTTCGCCCTTGTATATCATCATAGAGACATAAAGAAAGCATAAAAACAAACCTAGAAATCTCACTCTTCGGAAGTACTTTTCTCATTGCTTGTCTCCTATATTTACACTCATCGCTAACCTTGGATACATTATTTTGACTTTCGTATTTCTAACGTTTCCATTTTTCATTGGTGTATTTGATGATTATTAATAATTAAGTAACGTTTTCAAGGAGATCGATAACGAGATTACAGAGGATGGCAGAAGTGAAATCCTTATCTCTGTATTTGAATTCATTTCTTTCTTGAAAAGGTTCGTGACATCGAAACAATGAAAATATTTGCAGCTTCTCTTAGCGCTGCCTTGGGAGTCTGATTTTATAACTTTTCCCATACATATCAAAAACATATGTTTCCTATCAGTTCACGATGTATAAATTCAGAAGATGATCAACGAAGCCCACACGAAGCGGTGATTTTGTCCGGCGCACCAGACGCAATTATTTCTCATAGCTTGCTCTCTTTCTTTGACGGAGCAGTTTTCGCTTCAAGAGAAAAACTTAGATGACTTTGTTGTACTGAAGACTAATCCTTCGGTATCTTGGATACGCCACGGGGAGTATAATGAAATTCAATAATGTTTTACTGCTTGATAACGTAAGATTTTGGCAATTAACGAAGAGAGCACTTATCTATATACGACAATTTGAGGCGGTATATAGTTGCAGCGTATCTTTCAGTAATATTAGTAACAAAAGCGTGTTCAATGAAAAAGTGTCTTCAGTAATTCCTCGCTGTCATTTTTGACAGCACGGGTACTCTAGTTCCTCTAATAACTGCCCAGATCTTTTGCCACGAAGAAGCAGAGTGGCGCAGAGGAAGCGTGCTGGGCCCATAACCCAGAGGTCCGTGGATCGAAACCACGCTCTGCTAATTGTTTTAGAAGCCAAAAACAGAATTCCAACCTTGGAAGAGCAGCAAGTAAAGTGGTGAACGTTTCTTTTATTTCTCTATCGCCCGTTGTATCATGATATTTCAAAGTATACAACAATACCGTCGACAAAACATGAAGGTAAGGGCATATTTTTAAGCGTGGGTGTAAAATGGGATTAAAAAGCAAGGAAGCGCAGTATTTAGAATCAGAAATAAAAGAGTAACTCTACCCCTCTCTAAGGCACTATGAGATTTCCATTTGGAGGTATAATTCTCAAAGTGCATATAGGATGGGCAATCCTTTGTAGACTATTTAAACTATTCGCTATTGCAGGAGGAACGTGCCAGGCTGGAATGAACATGTCCGAGAACTTCACGAAGCTAGTAGACACGCATTCAATGTGTGGAAAGAAGCAGGAAGGCCTGGTAATAGCCAACTGTGGGTACAAAAAACAAACAAAAAAAAAACAAGCTACACAATAGATGCCCAATTGCCCTGAAGCAAGCGCGTAGGCGTGAGGACGAGATCAGAGCAGGAAGGTTAAATAACAAACTTACTCAGAATAGGGGTGTTGACGGTTGGAAAGAAATAAAAAATCTAAAACCGAAGGTGCACGCTGTTCTCAATCGATAGATGGAATCACAGGAGAACGTAACATTACTGAATTCTGGAAGTCTCTTTATGAAGGCATTATGAACTGTTTTGATAATAATAGCAGGCGCAGTTATGCTGATACGGCATAGTGAAACTCACGACAGGCAAAGAACTCAAAATAATAATCTGCCGACTACATATCGGCGTTTAGAATTAGGAAAACAGGCGCTTTCTGTATCCGGAGCCTTCTTGTGGAATGATCTCCCAAGAGAGCTAAAAGCCTCTCTACAAGTCTCGCCTAAAATAGGCCTCTTCAAAGCAATTTGCTTACAACATTTTGAAAACCGGCCAAATTGACGGGCCCGATGGTATCAAGCGCCTACTCAAGAGTGTAACTGTTACTGTAATATCTATTATATTGCTGCTTTAGTGCCAGAAAGCATTCAGCCCTTGGGATGCTCATATAGTAAATAGAGGAAAAATTATATATGCCAGTCTATTATATCTGACACGGCGATAATTACACTGTGATTTCTCCGTGAGTGGTTATCTCGTGATTCATGCATACTTGCATAATACGTTTTCCTGCTCGATCTCAATGGACTCCTGTTAACCATGTATTCTAGAATTAAAGAGCAGCCTGTACTATTGAACGATAAGTTGTCTCGGTAGATCTTTTCGGTTACTCATTTCTCATACATTTGCTACTTTCTGAGGGCCCTTTAACCATTAGAATAGACGAGTAAAAATATTCTATTTAATTGAACTATCCCTTTTTTTTAAATATGTTCTTTATTTTGTAGTCTGGACCTTCACGATTAGAATTTTGCGCTCCGTGTATCTGAAGGTTGTATTTAAGCTCGAAGGCGGATGCCCTGTGAACCTGCACAGGTTTGTTCAGGGTCCCCTATCCCTCCATAATCCGAATGGCACTGTGTACATCAGCGCGTC
>LQNS02276927.1:9088374-9100095 GCA_001587735.2 Parhyale hawaiensis | reverse complement strand
CAATATTGGTTTTAGCCATAGGAGAAAATTAGCCACAAACGTGGGCGACAATGTAGCATTGATGCAAATTTAGTATATAGATATGTTGGTAAGTAGGTTCGTCCGTGAGTTAGGCTCTTCGTATTAGTCGAGAAAAAAAACAGCATACCTATTATACGGAGTAAGGGGCAATAGCAGTTGAGTCTGTATAGATTTGCGTCTGGGCAATGGCAGCCGGCTAAAGTGGGCTGTTGGTAAATGATGCAAAGGTCCTTTGTGTCGCTACCGTCTACACAGACTCCGAACCCTTCTCGTGCAATTTCTTCTCACCGTTTTTGAAAAACGTGACGGCGCCCAGTTCTTCGTGAGCCCCGAGGGCCGGCCCCCTGGCGTCAGTTGTGGAGCATCTGCCAGTGGCTGAGTAGTAAGTGGCGGCGGTGCAGGTCGGGGCCACGGCGCAGTTTATTTTGCATTCGCCTGCAAATGAGCAGCATATGGACATTATTCAACTTCAATTAGTCTTACCTCCCACGCTATGGAATATATTTCTTCTTAAAAACTCACTTTCCTTTGCTAATAACATATATTGCGCATTGGTTTCAAACAATAAAATGTCAAAAGACTAACTATAAGGTGGAAGCCAGACTATTCGTTTGACTAGTTTAGTTGTTAATGAAATAGTGGTATTGGCTACAAGTTTAATTTCAATAGTTCAATAACTTTGACCTCTATAATTTTAGCTCTACAGGGTGTTCCTAAATTGGAGGTAAAAATGTTGACTATAAGTAGAAAAAAAGAAAGATAAAGCGATTTTCACGACCTGAAATATTTAAGGGGAGAAGTACCCCAAGTTTTTATTGTTTATTCAAGTGCCGATTTGAACAAAACTTGGCACAGATATGTGCTTCTTATTATTTTCCCATAGAAAACGAGATATTCAAAGAAAACAGAAAAAAGGGGGGCTGGGGAAAGCCTATCTAGTAGTCCTACAGTTTTTGAGCTACATAGATGATTTTGGTTTCAAAATAAGCGGAATTTGATTCTCTAAAAATAAGCGCTTGCGTTTTATGATAGCCAAAAAAAATTTTTTGAGAAAATTCAAACTAACCAATATAATGACTTTTTTTTCTCAAAAGTGCACTGTTACTCGTTTCCTAATCTGACGATCTTAAAACCCAAGCTCTTATTTGTAGAGAATCAAATTACGCTTATATTGAGATCAAAATCATTTCTGTAGCTCAAAAACTGTAAGACCGGATACCGGCGGATAGGTTTTCCCAGCCCCCTTTCTCCCGTTTTTTTTAATATATTTTTTTTCTGTGCGAAAAATAAAAAAAAACACTTGAATCTAACCCACATTTCTTTTCAATTTCATATAACTCTACAAAGTTTCATCCAAATCGGCACATAAATAAATAGAAAAAATTAGGGGTACTTCCCTTGTAGGTATTTCAAGTCGTCATTTCTCGAAAACGAACTAGTTTTGGAGTTTTTGTTGCTTATGAAAATCGCTTTAGTTTCCCTTTTCCTACTCATATAGTCAAGTTTTTACCTCTAATTTTGAAACACCCCTGGCTACCTGCAACCGCCTTCTTGAACTTTGGTTTCATTGCAAACGGTAAAAGAGCAGTCGCAGAAAATTCCCCTGGGTATACCGTACCTAGCGTGCGTAGAGCGAAAGTGAAATTTTAATCAGTTATTCAATTTAGCCAACACCTCTCGTCGGTAAATTCCTAGTACCCGATCCGTATCCAGAATACCGTTGGCGTCCCACAAAGATATTTCTGCCACTCATTTCAAATATTTCTTTTTTACGGCATTGCAATCCTGGAATAAGAATCCTTCGAGCATGGCATGCAATGAACTGATGAATCTTCAATATAATTAACAAATCAATGAATATTAATCTGTGAATTTATTTATTTTTTGCTTGTTTATCTGTACATTTTCGGTCACACTTTAAGAAAACAGATAGGCAAAAATTATGTCAGGTTGGAGGCTGTGGTCATCCAGTTAAACTTCATTCAAAACTAATTTTTGAAAACAATCCAGTTGTTGGCTAACGTATTTCAATCTTTGTTGAAATTAAAACAAAGAAGACATCTAAAGCTTCTCTAAGTCCTGATTGTCTGATTTGCACGAGTATACCTTTTCCATACATCGAATCTATGGCAGAGTATAGGACGACCTTATATTTGAATGCACTTTTTGCATAGCCGGAGTTGAAATCTCAGCACTGAAGATATCTGAAGCTTCCATTAGCATTCTCATGCATCTTGATTCTTAGTTTCTTCCCACAGATAATTTCGTTGCATCAGCTAGTCTTCCAATTTCAAAACAATTGTCACCGAAACAGCTATCGCTAAGCAAAAATCATTGAACAAATATAATATCGTAGCGTATTCATGATACCAAATTGAAATAATTATTTTGAGTATTGATGAGTTGTGTGCAAACAGTAGTTGATTTTCTCTAAGTCAGACAAAGAAATGAAGAGTATCGATGCTCGGCAATTATGAAGCCGTGAACGCTCATCTCTATCAACTTTTCAGTAGGCAACTGTATTAACGAAAGTATGATCAATGAAGAAGGATCATCACAAATTCTTCCCAGGTCATTTTTTTTTGGCAGCGCCGACACACTAGTAAGTTCATAAGCAGTTTGATGGACGGATAAATCCACATTGGTTTTTATTTTCATGTTTGGTAGAACGTCTTGGGGAGTTGACAATTAGCTATTAAGCGCCATTTCCATTCATTCACTGCCATTGAGATAATAAAATTTGATTAGCATTAGCCTATCCAGAGCTTGAAACACTTGCTTGGCAAGTCTGAGATTTTAGCCGTCACAGATGTTAAACGTTTGAACTTAACACTTGAAACTCAGCACACAGTGACGAATCGAACGAGGGAGAGAAGGTCCAGACAAGCTAAAGTTAATTGGATCGATATTATTTATATCGGTGAATGCACAGACGATGCCTAAAATTCCATTGCCACTATAAGTTCTATAAGAAATATTTGTATGGAATGAACCTGTCAGCTTCGGAAAATGTGCCTACCATGCAGTGAGTAGTTGATAAGTTCGTGTGTTTTTGTATTAACTATACCTACCGCTCAAAACACAAACAATGACAAATCGAATTACTTATGAAAGACATCAGATTAAATTATTATCCATCGTTACCCACTAAATTCGAAGATAAAAATTATCGAAATAGAATGCTGCACTACGGAGCCAAGCGCAACCTAATATCGAGGAAAAACTTGGAATGGCTGAAACCCAGTTAATATCCATCTGGCTTCCAAACAAATCCTTTTCGGAGAAAGAAAAGGAAATTACTTTAGAAGGATATGCCTATAGTCAAACCAGCGTAAGGAGTCCGTTGGGCGTGGCTAAGAACGCAAAGCAACTTAGCCAAGTTTCACTTAAGCGCGTGATATAACATGTCTCGGTCGATAAAATTATACATATATTCGAATACTCAAAGTGCATTAGATTTGGCACTGTTTCGTTCAATTCAGCCCCGCCCCTAAAGGACTGCATACGCTGGTTTGACTATAGATAAGTTGTAAATACTGGTGTGAAAGTTAGGTCCACAAAACCTTGCAAAACGTTTTGGACCGAAATTGAGAGCCTTTCAAGATCTTCACGAAGGTAAGCGGCTGGATATTGGGAAGAAAACTGATGTTGTAACTACTAACTAAAGCAAAGCAAAGGTGTCACTGATTGGAATAACGAGAACAAGTTACCTCGGTCCAATAAAATTATCTTAACCGGCACATCAGACCAGCGCGTTGCTTCGGTCCCTCTGGATCCAGTTCCAGCCGTCAACCCTAAATCAATTACGGTTGATGTAGCTGAAAATCGAATTCGGCTTCATAAAATAGAGTTTCCAGCTATATCAAGCGTAATCGGGAGGTTTCTCACATCTGCAACAGGGTACACAGTAGTGAAATTCTCCTTCAAACTCTAGACAAGTCATGGACCGGTTCGGGTTATGTTTACTGCCGTCGCCATACCAGCCGATGCCGCCTATATATCGTCGCTAGCGATACGGTCAGGCACAAAAACCATATATTAAAATGAATAGCAACCTCACATTGTGCGGTGGCGCTGACAGCTAGGACATTGTCAGCAAGCATGCTGTATCCTGAAGCAACGAGATGATACCGTGCTGCTGATGGACAGAGTTTCAGAGCTGTGATGGCCAGCAACGTCGCCCGTTGAAATCCCAGCATCTTTGGCATTGACTACACAGATCAAGTTTGGGAAATCACGGAATTGGCTATTATCTGTGCAATAAAATACTCTGTAAAAATAAAAGCTGTGTGAGTGATGGTCACGTTTTACATTTTGCAATAAACACTATTGGAAAAAGAGGACTGCTTAGATTCTAGTTGATTTTTTACGTGTATTTGTTATAAATACTTTGGGGAATGAAGCGCTGTCTACTTTTTAAAATAAATTTAGAAAAGGAGGATTGTTAAGACTCTAGTTAATGTCTCAGCAGAGAAAAAGAAAAGCAGGAAAGGAAATACTGGTGAGACTTTAGCCTATGTCTCCGTACTTTTTTCTTTGTTGCTAATTAATTCAGGAAAATAAGGACCGATGAGACTAGTTACAGAACAGTTGTTGCGAAAGCGATTTCGCTAACAGAAAACTGTTTTAAAACAAGCTTACGTATCAGTTCTGAAAAAAATACCCTTCAGTTCTGCAAAACGAATGTTTTTTTTTTCAAATCTGCTAAACGGCTCAAGTTATTGCCACTTGCAATTGCAAGAAAAATTGATTTGAAGCATGGAAATTTGTTTCACTGGAAAGAAATATTGTTGAAAGAGGGCTATTTTGACTATGGATAAGGTTCTAGTCTTTCTGACGAAAATACCTAATAAAGAGTAGTATGTACATTTTAGGAGTACACAACGTTTCTGCTTTTTCGGTAATTTGTTCAAGCGAAAGAAGTTGAACGAAATCAGGACTAAACAAATAGGATTGGAGAAATAAATAACACATTTTCTGCCACCCATGGGCTCCAATAATTTAGTAGCGATGAAACTATGGCTATGAATTCACCAGTGATGAATTTGCCACGATGAGTTTAATGCGATGAACTTTGCTATAAGAATTTATACTAAGAACTTGCCTAGATGAATTTATCAGCAAAGAATTTCCCGGCCATGATGAACTAACCTCGATTAAAACACACGATGAAATTACCAATGATAAGCTTGACGCAACATGAATTTACCGTGATAAAATATACCAAAGAGAAGTTCACCGCCAGGTATTTACCAGTAGTGAATTAAATACGATGAATGTACGAATAATGCATTTACCAGCGATGAATTAATGTGGCGTAGCTACCAGTGGTCAGTTTACAAGCCGTGAATTAATCGCGTTGAATTTACTAGCGATAATTATGCAAGGTGATAAATTTACTAGAGCTAAATTTACCGCAGAAAATGTAAACAAGCGGTGAATTTACAAAATAATAGATCTACCAGCAATGAACTTACGGACGATGAAATTGCCAACGATGAATTTGCCAGCGTTGAATTTACATCGATGAATTTACTAAAGAGAATTATTTACCGGGATGAGTCTACAAGCGATGCATTTACACTACGATGAATATACAAGAGTTGAATTTCGAGCAATGAATTTAGCAGTAATGAATTTCAAGCGATGTATTTACTAGTGATGAATTTACCAGCGAGGAAATTACAAGCGATAAATTTACTTCGATAAATTAACCACCGATGAATTTGCTGCAATGAACTTTACTCGCAGAATTTACACGAATTTACTTCTATGAATAAATGAATTTAAATATGATGAGTATGCTTTGATGAGATATCAGCGACGATTTTAATTCGATTGATGTGCTGCGATGAATTTTCATGGTAAACTTACTACGACGAATCGCTATCGGCAAAACTACGAGGTTACGATGGAACATCGCAAAAATCCATCGGTAATAGCGATGGTCCGCTGGAAATTGCATCAAACAATCGGCGAGGACCATTTTCTCCATCGGCAATGGTGTTATGAGGAAGAACTGGTCCGATGAAATGGCTGAACATCCCATCGGCGATTGCATATGATGGGCATCGTCATCGGTTGTACTTCCGATGCCGATGAAGTAATGAAATAAGGCAAAAACTACAGAAAAAACAGCATTACGAGTGTGAAACATTTTTTTTAACATTAAAACAAAGAGTGGGTTACAAAGTTTATTTGGTCAATTTGGTAAATGACTGACATGTCAGTAATGACATTTGGTATTTTTTGACATATTTGTGGAAAATAAGGCCTTTTTATACATTCCACAGATCTAAAAATGTCAATTGCTATTAAGGTTTTGAAAGGTCATTAGATTTGGAGCATATTAGCCACTAGGCAAATAATAATTAAACTTTGTAAAGCAGGCTTTAATCAACCCTAATAGTCTGGGCCTTACATTTCGCACCTTTTATCAGGTAGGAATAGTATTACTGGTGTAAAAATCGCACACAGGCCGAAGTTATAAGAGAAGCAGCTATTATTCGGTGCCTGTGGTTTGAGATCCTTGTATATTAAAAATGTGTTAATGCGATGGTCCATCGTCGGTTGTAACGCCTACTAGCAAAGAATTTACCATTGATGAATTAAGGGAAATGAATTTAAATATTTGAATGCGACGAATTTAAAAAGCGATGAATCTGTTATACGACGTGGTGATTATACAAATGATAATTTCACTAGTGATGAAATTATCGGTAATGAATTTACCAGCGACGATTTAACGAGCGATAAATTTATTGTTGCTGAATTCCCCAGTGTTGAATGTATCAGCAATGGATTTAGAACTGATGAATTGGCTGGCGATGAATTTACCAGTGATGAATATACCAGCGGTTTATTTACCAATAATAAATTCATCACTGAGTCTGATGAATTCATGAATGAATTTCATCAATGATGAATTTATGAGCGATAAATTTACTAACGATGAATAAGCCAGCGATGTTTTTACCAGCGATTAATTTACTAGTAATAAGTTCACAATGAGATGAATTTACCATGGGGATGAACGTAACAGTGGTGAATTTACCAGTAATAGATTCACGAGCGGTGAATTTATCAGCATTGAATTTACAACGATGCATTAGCCAGCGATGTATATATTATCGGCGGTAAATTTACCAGTAATGATTTTTCACCAGTTATGAATTGCTCTGCAATAAATTCGAAAGCGATAAATTCACCTGTAGTGAATTTAACAGCGATGAATTTACCGGCAATGAAATAAACAACATTGATCAACTGGAGATGAATATACCAGTAATAAATTTACCATTGGTAAATTAACCAGTAATAAATTCATCAGTGATAAATTTATTAGTGATAAATTTACAAGCGTTGGATTCACCAGCGATGAATTAACCAGTGGTGAATTTACTAGCAATGACATCACCGACATGAATCAATCAGTGACGAATTTACAACTGATGAATAAACTAGCGATAAATTTGCCATGGCTGAATTAATCAGCAATGAATTTAGCTGTGATGTATATGCCGCGATGTATTACTAGCGATGAATTTATCATTAAAGAGTTTGCTAGCAAAGAATTTAAAGGAATAAATTTACTACGCTGAATTTACCAGCGAAAATTTACTGCGATGAATTTACCAGAGATAAATTTACTGCAATGATTTTACCAGAGATGAATTTAGCGGCGATGAATTTGCCAGCGACGGATTTACCGCAATGAATTTATCAGCAATTATTTCTAGAGATTACCTCACAGCAGTGAATTGATCGCCGATAATAATTATTATATCGTGATAAATTTACTAGAGATGAATATAGAGATGAATATAGCAGCGATGAAGTTACTATAGAGTCCCACCTTTGCGTCACATTTTATCTTAAAAAAAGCAAGAGGGTATCTCCGCGAACACAGTCCACTCTCTCGGTATCGTTTCATCCCCTGCCCCAAAACGAAGAAGCAAACCATCTGGAACTCCACGTTTAAAATAACTAACGAACGAACTCTCCTGCTACCACGGTACTCCGTTTACTAAATAGCCACTCCTTGGCTACCGCTGTAGTCCATTATTTCGGAGTTCTACACTCCGCTGATATCTTCGTACTCTCCAGGCAGCGCCCCACTCCTGTTACCAGGAGCACACTCCCCAGGCAGCGCCCCACTCCAGTTACCAGGAGCACACTCCCCAGGCAGCGCCCCACTCCAGTTACCAGGAGCACACTTCCCAGGCAGCGCCCCACTCCAATTACCAGGAGCACACTTCCCAGGCAGCGCCCCACTCCAGTTACCAGGAGCACACTTCCCAGGCAGCGCCCCACTCCAGTTACCAGGAGCACACTTCCCAGGCAGCGCCCCACTCCAGTTACCAGGAGCAGACTCCCCAGGCAGCGCCCCACTCCAGTTACCAGGAGCAGACTCCCCAGGCAGCGCCCCACTCCAGTTACCAGGAGCAGACTCCCCAGGCAGCGCCCCACTCCAGTTACCAGGAGCACACTTCTTTACAACCTCTCAGCTCCAAGGAACGACTCGGACTCAGCGTCACTGACTCACACATGGTCTTCAATACAAATCGGTGCGATCAATGCAAATAAGACCCAGGGTCTGGCGTGACCAGCGACTAGCTGTTGCACTTTACTATGCTTCCTGTAATATCTGCATTGACTTCTTAGAGAGGGACGACGCACATCAATGCAGCTCTCATTATGGTAATGATGATTATTTTGCTGTTGGTGAACATAGTTAAAATAATATTGTTAGTAATAGTATTTAGTTTTTTCTCGTTAGTATTAGTATCAGCAACTTCATTAATATTATTACTGACATTATGATCATCATGGTCATTATCATGATAATCATTATCGCATTGATAAAATCAAATAGCAATAGGAACAGTGATAATAATAGTGCATAGTATATGTGTTTCTGAATGATATTTAACAGTGACTCGGTAGTATTAATATGCAATTATTTAAACAGAACTGCAATCATTTTGATAACAATGACAATATTAACAGCGAACAAATGATGGAAATAATTAATAGCTAGAGTGCTGTAAATATCAGTGATAATTTGTGCATCGACGTTAATATAAAAATAAACCATAATTAAGTCCGTAATGAAAACAATAAAAAGATTCCTAGACCGGTGAAAATACCACAAAATATTTGTGTCATTTATCAATTTTGCCGAAAGGTGAAAAAAGACTTCGAAGTGCAAAAATATCTTGAGTTAACTAAAAAGTTTCTTTTCGGAGTAAATTCATTTTCAACAGTTGTTTTCGATGTATAGAGAATATCAGCGATTTGTCTGGTGGTCAGACCACAGGCTTGTTAGACTACAGCTTTTAGTGTGAACGGGCAATTATCCACATGTAAACGATGTCTGTGGGGTTATGTTCACAGAAAATCGTACATACCACAACACTGCCTGCTTCACAGCATTTGCTGGTACTGTTAGCAGCATGACACTTCACTACGTTTCTCACATATACGTGTTTATTGCAACAACACCATCACATAGGAATGTGATATGAATATAGCTTCGGGCAGGGTGTGTCGAGGCGTTGACGACACATAAGCAGGCGATGCCAGTCTGTTTAGGCGGGCAAGAAAGAAGTGTACCGCCTGCTGAAAACTGCCCGATCGAAATCGAGTCAACCATTCCTGGCACACCAGTTCTGAAAGAGCATTTTCTCCGCACATATAGCTCATATTTTCTGTTGCTATCTTTTCTTTTCAGCTGAACGTAAACATAAGATGTCGATAGTGCTCCGGCTGATCCCTATTTCAAACGCCTAAAATGCAAGCAAAAATGTTAGAACCTCCCTCCTTCGAGGCTCATTTCCCACTGATATAAATTTAGTCGCTGAGCTGACTACAATATACAAAGAAAAAGAACATAGGAACATGGATTAGAAGATCGGAAAATTGATAGTAAAAAGCCGAACAAACTTCTTGGCCAATCCAGTATATTTCATGCCAGACAGCACAAGCACTAGCGAGCACTAGTAAAACGACAGAAAAACACTTAAATACTAAACCTTTATTACAAATACAATAATGAACGAAGAGGCATGACAATTAACTTAATTCTAGATACATACTTTCAATGTATCATAATATTTTTTTCAGAACACCATAAAACATGGCTACCAAGTAAACAGTAATAGAATAAAAATATTAAATTTTACTTCTGCCGAAAGTTAAGGGAAGCCATCAAAAAATACTGAAACATAAATAAATTTCACTCAAGTAATATAATATTTTTAAAAGTACGGTTTAATAGTTAGTAAACATCACATTGTTTTGTATAACCTCATTAATAGCATCGTTAGCTGCAGAAACTTAATAATTTTCTAGAATACTGCGGGGTTAGCTTGTTCCATTCAGATTTCAATACTTCACTATATAATAATGCACAGTTGTTGGTCGCTTGCTCCAATGTTGGTCACGCAGTTAAGAGTTTAATAGGAAAAAATTCATGTACTGAAGAACAAATTGAGATACCATACAATTTCAGCGCTTGGAGTACCGGTGACAAATATAGCTCTGGACCTCCGGCCTATTGATCCCGGGCTCTGGATCCCCAGCCTCCCCAGCCTTAGCCTCTGGATTCTTACCTTCATTGCTGAATGATATCGAAGCAGTTGAATCTTCACGCTGAGCAGACGCCTTTTAATATTGAACTAGTGGACCCGTGCGTGAAGAATTCACGCAATAACCCATACGTTTGCCTAATGCCTCTAGGCCGGTGCGGAATCTCCTCTTCTCTTATTTGCTTTTTAATTTTCTTCTTTTCTTCATTGATTCTTTATCGTGCTGGCCTTCTCTAGTTCTTCTATATAGACAGGCAGAAGTAACATCTTGAGTAAAATACTCCAACAAACTCATACAAAATAGCAGCTAATATACATTGTGATCGCTCCGTAGCAAAGATACCGTTGATACCGTCTTCCCACCTCAAATATCTGTTTCGTTGGAGGTGCTCAAATCTTGACCTACGAAGAGAAAACTGCTTCGTCAGAGGAAAACAGTAAGCTAGAAGAAATAATTGTCTACTGCCGGTGAAAACTTATGTTTTGTCAGTTTTGTTGACAATTGCATCAAACTGGGAAGAATAGCTCATGCAACGAAATCATCTGTGGGAAAAATCTACAAATCAAGAAGCAGGAGAATGCCAACGGAAGCTTCAGACATCTTCAGTGCTACGATTTCAACTTCGGTAATGCAAGAAATGCATTCAGACATAAGGTCGCGGTATACTTTGCCGAAGATTCGATGTATGGAGAAGCTAATACTCGTAAAAATCATACTAAGCCTGCGATGTCTTCATTGCTGGAATTTCATCTGTCCCTGCTTAAGATACGTTTGCCATCTTCTGCAACCCGGCTTATTTTCTGCCTATCACTTTCAATGGAGCTTGAGAGGAGCACCAGAGCCTCCAACCTGGGTTAATTTCCGCCTATCTATTTCGTTAAGAGCGTGACACCAAACATATAAATATATATACATATATATATCTGGTTCTAGATGGCGTACATATTGAAGAATTAGATCAGAAGCAAATAATATAGTTGAAATTTTACTACCCATGACGCGTTTCGCTGTAACCTCAGCTCATCAGGTGGGAGGATCGAAGTTGATGAATAATTCGTTGAAATCTTGAAAATTTTAGCGGTTATCACATAAAGATGGTATATATGATAC
>LQNS02276927.1:9074393-9087939 GCA_001587735.2 Parhyale hawaiensis | reverse complement strand
GGTGGCACATCTACATAGATTTCAACGAATTATTCATCAACTTCGATCCTCCCACCTGATGAGCTGAGGTTACAGCGAAACGCGTCGTGGGTAATAAAATTTCAACTATATTATTTGCTTCTGATCTAATTCTTCAACATATATATTTATATATAAACACACGACGGTCATTCATAGTATTAGATTAACATCGCAGCCAAAGTTCGACGCTGGAGGTTCAACAATCTGTTGGTATCCACAATACGGTGAGCCCTGGGCATTTCCAGTGAATTCTTTTGACTGAAGAATATTTTCTTAGTGCAGCTTAACGCTTAATCAAATCCAAGCAGATATTCACTCCTTATCTTGCGGGGGGATATTTTGCTATCGCAAAACTCATGGTTGTACAGCTTGCGTTTCACTAATGGAAGATCAAGCCTGCAGGGATGAGACCTATAATACAGCAAAACCTATGCTGGGAACCGGAACAATAAAAAGCTCAATCACAAAATTTTTGCCGTCATTTTTCACGGCTGGGCCTTCTAGTATCCATAATAATATCCTAATTTTCAAATTTTTTGACTTGAGCACCTGCTCCAACATAATAATCTTCCGCCGTTTCCGATTGTACTGAGATTAGGGCTTTGGGGTGGCGAATTCATAACTGCTATCCAACATTTTTTTTTTAAACGGTGGTAACTGTCCCGCTTTGTGGCAAGGAACATTGTCCCGCATGGAAATGGAAATGGAAATGGCTGCACAGTTGCAGCTCTTAAAAAGGGCAGTGCAGGCTGGCGAAATACAGAAGCTCTTTTTACTCTGCCGCATTTGCTGAACCATGCAGGCAAACAAGTGGTTCTGTCCACCCAATAAGTGGTCGAAGGAGTTGAGCTATGTTCATGATTTTTTGCAGGGAGTCTGATGGGTTGCAGATATTATTGCAGATCTGCTCTTTCTTATCTTACGCTTTTCAATTTTTTGTCGGCGTATTCGATTTTTCTCACCATTTCGGGACCCGTGGGTACTGATTAATAGCCCATAATTTTTCTGCTTTGTTTAATATCATAGGTAGGTAATAAAAGAAAGCAGATTCGGTCAATTTCTTCACTCGCAGCAGGGAAATCTTCTGTTCTCAAACGGTCGTCGTATTTGCTCAGACATCGCACTGTTGTGGTGGAATTCCCACGGTAACGGCAAGCAATGATACAGATTCTAACGCGCTGACACAAAACAGCTCAGGTGCATAAAAATGATCATTAGAAAGACCTTGCCCTGTTGCATCCGATTGATGATTCCCGCCGTATCATAGATACCTACGTTAGCTTCATAATGCTGCCTGATTCACATTATTTTCAAGATTTTATCAACTTTCTTCCAAGCTATTTGACCGATGACAGCTCCTGAGCTTTAAAACTATTTACTCCAATTTTCTTCTATCTAATATTGAAAAGCGTAACACACGAACGAACGAAGGAACAACGCTATTAATATTATAGATTAGCCGTGTAGAAAAAGTAAATGCGACCGCGGCCTTAGGGCAGGAAAATTTTTATAAAGGAGACACTTCTGTACAGTCCATACCTACTCGGACGCTGCCCGTTGTGCATTCTGTCTAGGCATTTTGCCCCAATAAGAATGTCCTGTGCAATGTGCATGCTTTGCTTATTCATGGGGAGCACCATAGACGAATGGTGTTCATTTGTCTCGGGTGGCACCGGCAAAATGAATATTCACATGACGTGCAAAACCTGTGAAGATCGGTAGGTAGTATATTGATAAATATAACCAAGAGACGGCTAAAGCCGTTAGGAATGGACGTATCGAAGGATGGATTGACATACGGAGCCACAAACAGATTGATTACTATACTGTATTATAATTTTGCTTGAGGCCCCATCCGTTCGTACGCCCATCCTTCCACGTGTCTGCACGTTACGCTTCTCAGTATTAGATAAAGCGAAATTCAACTTGCAAGAAGCTCTGATTTTTGCTGGGAGGAAGATCAACCATAGCTGTCTTCTTTTCGCTTCTTGAAAACAATTTCAGTCAGTGTCGAAGCAAAGACGTTCGGACGACAGTCGTCCGAAAGTGTTCCATCAACTCAGCGTCCGAGTGCGTCGCTTTGTCTGTTTCAACAGCATATAAGCACGTAGGGTTTGAGTTCTAATTTATTTCAATTTCAAAGTTAATCGAAACTCAACTAGTAACACTTAATCGCTAAATGACTGACAGCTCACATTTCAGTGAGTGGACGCACAGTTGAGTGATAATTGTTAGCTATCGAGTCAGTACACTTAGTAAATGTTCCCAGTAACGAACAGAATACATATATTTAATTAGAAGTTTGTATAAACTCATAAAGCTTCACGTATTTTTACGAAATTGGCACAATAACTATTAAGGCGAGCAAACTCAAAATATATACAAGAAAAAAGCTTGAACAACTTGAAGGTATCCAACGATCGTTCACGGCCAAAATTCGATGCATGCAGGAGTACGATTACCACAAACGACTCAGCTGTCTCCACTAGTATTCAATACAGCGCAGATTTGAACGATTTACAATCATATATGTTTGGAAAATTCTGGAACGTATCACTGTGAATGTGAATGAGCGGATTGTCGACAGACACTCGGAAAGAACTGGAAGTACTTGTGATATCCGTATCCCAAGCAGAGATGGTAGAAAAGCTGTGGCCACAAAATATTCTAATAGCTTCGCTGTACGGGGAGCAAGATTGTTTAACAAAATGCCTCGGCATATTCGAAACGCCACTGATATCAAAACTGTAGAGTTCAAAAATTTGCTGGATTCACATTTTAAGAAGAATACCAGAAAGACCAGCGGTCAGCGGTTACGTGCACTGTGCAGATAATTCGCTGCTGGCTCTCTCTTAGGTCGCAAACTGTGGCACCACAGAAGACACCCAGCAGAGTGACTCCACACACGTGGGGTGACGTGAGCAACGTCACCTGGACTTCTTTCGAAGACTCTCAAGGTAAGGTATTGCATTTGACTTAAGTCTAAGTATAGAAATAGTTCAAGAACGACCTCTTTGATCGTTTTGAAAATTTCAGTTAACGCATTAACGATCTTGACAGCGATATTCGTTTTTAAACAAGTCCTAAGTTTGATTGCACCATGTTCGTAAAATTTCAGCAAGTGCGATTACTTGCTGGTGTTCTCTTTTGCCCACTTACTTCGCTTGAAAGAACATCCTCACTAACATCGTCGAAATTAAATAGCAAATCCGTGTTTTGGACCTGGACAGTAATATGCTTCTGTTTACCCTAGCTGTAGGTAAAATTTCGCTCTTCTGAACCTCACCCCAACAAGCGCTATGCATCTTTCAAATGAAAATCAATGTACCCCCTGGCAAGCACAATGAAGATGAATGATCATACATTCTCCTCCTACATTCCGGCGGTCATGTACGCTGCCTAGTTATAAATATTGTGGTAATGAATTGTGCACCACCGACAGCTATGCGTCGCCCTGGGCCACTTCTAGTATTTTTATCTTCAAGCCTGTATAATGTATATCAACTGTGGTGCTGCTCAGAGTAGTCTTGCTTGCTAATAGGCCAGATTCAAATGATACTGATATTCACATTCATATATCATATAAAAACTTGGTGGAATATAAAATTGTGTAAGTGGCGCATTTAACAGCATTTTGTTGTTCATGCTTGTGGCTGTAATTCTGGAGAGGATATATTGTGCATGCAAAGTTAACATTTTACTTAAAATATCGAAAACATATGACTGCGACTAAGTCCGCTGCGGCGTAGACCTGTCAACCTCTTTGTCATGCAGCAGAAATGGGAATGAAAGTAAACATAAGTCTTTCGAATTTAATTCCCGGATCCCGACTGATTCAACTGATGAGATGTGCTGTTGTTTCAAGTAGGAAACACACACAGATAACCAAGAGCTGCACTCTAGAGCGCAAACCTCCACCATGCAGCGTAATGCAAAACTACAGAATGGTAGATAGACAAAGAAAGAAACGGACAGCCATAGCATCACCAAAGTTGAATCTTGTGTTCCATGTGACATTCCTAATAGCTCCTGTAAATTTTGTGAAGATCTAGCCTTAACTTGCATTTAATTTTGATGCTGCATTTCTCCTACCTTGTATAGTTTTTACCTGTTTTAATCAGAGCGTGAAACAAAAGACACCAATATACAATTCCAATGTGCAAATTAATCAGAGCAGTATCGATAATAATAATGTGCTTGTTCCTCCCCACGTACGTTCCTTCCTTAGTTAGTATGACCGTTACCCTTTCACAATTAGATAGGAAAAAATTACGGTATTTCAGATTCCATCTCAATGGGGAAGAACGGTAGCCTAGCTTTCTTTTATTAAGCTGCTGTTGCTCACGGGTCATAGTTACCTCCGCCAAGGAGGTTATGTTTTCGTCGTGTTTGTCTCTCTGTTTGTCTCTTTGTCTGTCTGTCACCAAGATAACTCAAAAAGTTATGAACCGATTTGGATGAAATTTACAGGGATTGTAAGATATGTTAGGAGGAACAGATGATTAACTTTTGGTGAAGATATGTCCATCCGTTTGTTTGTTTGTTTGTTTGTCGGCGTCATTTTTTCGATGCCATAACTCAAAAAGTAATGGATGGATTTTGATGAAATTAACATGAGTTGTTAGGTCTATAAGAAAAAGGGGATGACCAAATTTTGGTAATGGTCCGTTTGTTCGTTCGTTTGTCACTGTTTTGCATTTTATGCTTGTTAGCACAATATCTCAAAAAAATAATGAATGGATCTTTATGAAATTTATAGGAGTTGTTAGTGATGGTAAAAGACATAAATTATCAAATTTTGGTGCAGATCGGTTGGTTCGTTTGTATGTTTGACTCATATTTGTCATAACATTTGTTAACACTATAACTCAAAAAGTTTTGAACGGAACTTCAAAAAAATTGAACTAGCTGTTATTAATATAAAAAGGCACAAATGATTAGCTTTTGGAGTTTATGCGAAGAAAATTATGGTTTCAGAGCCAATTTGAATTTTGCTACCGTTGGCTCTCTTGGCGGAGGTATGCGCTCTCAGAGTGCTCTAGTTAGATCTGCTGTCAGACGTTGATCTTGTTTCACACTTCGTATCACCGTGCTTGGTATGCACGCTAAGGTCTAGGGTATCAATGAAGACCAGTGTTTTGGCACGCTCCAGCTCCTTGTAGCTCTCTTCCAGGTCTTCAAACTTCGCCGTACAAAGTCATCGATACTTTAAACGGCCCGAGCTATACTTACAGTAGCTGCCTGTATCCTGTCTACGAACTTATATTAAATCAAAACCGGGCTAACTAACTGCAAATTTTCTTCCGAAAACACTAATGGAATGCCTGGCTATGTCAGTAGTTAGTTATGAGCTGTCCACTTACAAAGAAATTGGGAGATGAGACAGCTATATCAATGAAAAGTAGTGGGAAAATATCAAGAAAGAGAGAACCTGCAAAGCTTAACAAAAGCCAGCTACTGATTAATTGGTCAGGTGTGAGCGTGAGTCTTTACTGCCTATTTAAGACATACATAAGCGATGGAAAAATAGCAGATTCTGAGCTCTAATACCTCCGCCAAGCATTGTAATGAAAATGGAAAATTTACGTTGGTCCTGAAACCATATTTCTTTTTGATCATTACCAAAATCTGGTCATTCGTACCTCTATTGAAAAACCGTTGGTACCTTTTCGAGTTGAGTTTTAGTAAATACTAAAACATAAAATCAAACACAGATACCAACAAACTGATCATCACCAAGATGTAGTCATTTGTACCCTCTAATATTTTAAACAAAGCCTTTGAATTTGATAAAGATCCGTGCAAGACTTTTAAAGTTATTTTCTGATTGACATAAGAACAAACATCAACTAACGGACTGGCTGACGGACGAACTGATCTCAAAATTTCGGCCAGCCGTTCTCCGTAATATTGCCAAAAATTACTGCAAGTTTCATGAAGATTTGTTCATAATGGAGTCATGTAACAAAAAAAAAAAATGCAGACGGAAAGGTCGTCACCAAAAGTTAGTCATACATATTTACTGGCATGCCAAACATGTCCTGTAAATTTCATTAGAATTATCCACATTTTTTTTAGTTATGTTAATGACAGCTGCCAAAACTTCCACAAAGAAAAAAAAAACTTCTTGGCGAAGGTAACAAGGGACTATCGAAGAATTAAATGACTTTCACCATTAAATGAATGAAATAAGTTATGTAGAGAAAAGAGAAAATTTATAAGACATTGAAAGGAAGCAATGATTTGAGAAACGCAGTCATGTAAGATGAGCTACTGCGATTGAAAGATATGTGGATAGAAAGTACGTGCGTAGTTTCGGTTGGTTGACAAGCGCTGGGTTAAATGAAGAACGTAAAGTTAGCTGAGCAACGTTGAAATACACAGAGTTGTGTTAGATTGGAAAGTGAACTGTGAATGTTAGAGTAGACGAGGAGCGTTAGTTCGACGGGAAGCGTAAGGTTGGAGGAGGAAGGTTAGGTTACGTGACGAGCGTTAGGCCAGAAGAGAAGCGTTCTGATGGAGAAGAAACGTTAGCCTGGGTGAGGAGTGTTTGTTTCGATGAGGGGAGTGAAGTCAAATAGAGCAGCGTAAGATGACGAGTGATTTGTGAGAGTAGGTGCATTGGGTCGAATAAGGAGCTTTAGGTCGGATGAAGAGCGTTAGATTATTATTCTTATATTAGTTGTTTAAGCTTCCCTAGATACAACTATGGTGATTCAAGAGAGGAAAAGGAAGGAACATGTAGTAGTATGTCGACAGAAATGGGGCACCCATGCACGAAGGTGGTCTAGCTCGCATACGAGCAGCAAGTCGGGAAAGAAGAGGAAGAACAGATGAAAGTAAGATCAGTGGAAGTACGAACTTAGGAAGGGCGTAGAGTGGGTAGGAAAAACAGTTGTCCTAAAGGTCAGCTAATGGCTAAGGTAACCTACACAAACCCCCTGGGGGCGCTACTCCCCATAACATAGGATAGGCGAGCCTAACTAACCTAAGCCTACAGCCTATGGCCCATCCTATGCCATCCCCCCCCCCCGATGGGAGTTGTATTAATTGAGAAGCGTTAGAATGAAAAAAAAGTGTCATGTTGAGTGTTAGTTTAGATGAGATGCGTTTGGTCGGGCGAGAGGCCTTTGGTTGGATGAGGAGCGGTAACTTTCATAGGTTAAATGGACAGTGTTACAATGAACGACGAGCGTTAGGTTGGCCGAGAAGCGATAGGTTAAATGAGGAGCGTTATTTTTGATGAGGAACGTTAGGTTAGATCAGAAGCGTCAACTTGGACGGTTACGTTTAGATAGAGCAGAGATAGCTAAATGGTGAGAGCTGCTAGAAATAGATAAGATGTGTTGAGTTAGGTAAGGTGCACCGTTACGTTAGATAAAGTTGGTTGGGGAGATGTGAGGAGTAGGTGGTGCGGTATGTTTTGAAACTCACATGAAACAACGGATGTATGACTATTGTTAGATTAGACGATATATATTAAGGTAAACAGACGTTATTGAGTTGAACAGAGTTCGCCAGGCTTAAGTGACTGGCGTCAATTTAGACGGTGTGGGTTCCGTTAGAAGAGCTGTATTAAATAAATACTAATTTGCATTATCATAGATTAACGAGGGTCTGGGACATTTTAAAAAGTAAGGGAATTTCCGCGGGTCCCGCTAGTAAGAATATAATATAATAATAACAACACGAATAATCCACTATATAAAAATACACAGTTGATGGTCGCGTCACGCTTGCTTGCTTGCTCGTTCTTTTAGTTGGTCCTTCCCTCCGTCACGCTGTTAAAGAATTAGATAGGAGAAAATTCATCCACCGAAAACAAATTGAGATACCATAAAATTTCAGCCCTTGGAGTTACGGTGACAAATATAGCATTAGAAATATATTGTCATAAGCGGAGGTACTGCATTTTATGAAATTTTAATTTTACTTTGTACACAGCGTGGTAAATGAAAGGCGGTATCTTCGATGAAGTATTAGATCCTGTTGGGTATAAGCTCTATTGCATATTTTTAGGGAAATTTGTTCGTAGCGGTGAGAGAGGCTCAGTCTTGGTTGGAATGTTTGTTTCTTTTGGGCAAAGTCTATTTATCCTATGCAAAGAAGCACTTTGGTTGTACTAGACGTGAATGCCAAAGAGGTTAAATGGGGTTAGGAGTGACATCCATGAGGCACTAACGACATATCTCTGCTCTGCTGCCAGTCAAAGGAAGCCGATAAGAACTCAGCCTTAGCCTAGGGATCAGCAATATAAAATCTACACAGGGGCCATCAAACGCGATATCGAAGTTCAGCACCGAAAACTGAACCCTTCTGTTCACTCCACCACAGATGTGGATGGTTAATTGTTCGCCTATTTCAATTTTTCTTGACCACATAACTAAAAAATTTCCATGACATTTGCATGAAATGTTAAGAATGTCACAAGAAACAAATTCTAGCAAGGGTCATATTTTTGTATGCCATTTCAGGGGATTGGAATGTGCTGTTCAGCCTAATTGAAAAAATAAAGGAACTCATCGCTAGTGGTAAACGTCAAGTCAAGTTGATCGCATTTCCTTCTGGAAAACCCACACGCAGTGAAATGTGCTACCTGCTGCCAGAGTGGTGCACGGCTACTATCGACCACTATTCATCAAGAACTGTGGCGCCATTGACGGAAGGTTCGTATGCAACAATCCTGCTCACTACCCTCCCCATTTCTGGGAAAAACAAGTGCCTCTACGGAAGCTGTACATAGCCACCAAATGCTGAGTCAACGCATCAAGTGCTGGAAAGTTCGCTTGCTGGGTTGGCATTCGCACTTGCAACGTTCGGTGTCATGAGTTCAGCATCCTACTAAAGTTTGCCCTGGCCGTGTTACACTGTTTTTTGCTAATAATCCTTAAACGAATAGTCGGATCATTATGATATTTCGACACAAAGCCTTTTACACCCCTACCTAATTTGTGGCCCGATTCTATAACTTTTTCTTCCAGGTCAAGAGGCATAATTTCGGTAGATGATCAACGGAACACTCAGTACGGGCAGTAGACAGTTAATTATTCTAGCTTACTGCCTTTCTCTCAGAGAGCAAATTTTGCTTCAGAGGCCAAAATTTCAGCACTTCAGTGAAGCATATATTTAACTATGGAAGACAGTATCTTGGATACGGTGCACTCACATTGCATATAAGCTGACTGGAGTTGCAGTCAAGTTAATTGCAGTGTTTTACTCAAGATTTTACTCAGGAAAAGGCACATTTAATTAATAAAGGGGATAGGGAACGTCAAAGAAGACCGAGACTATTACAGTGTCAAGAACGAAAACGTGCTAGCAATGGAGAAAGATGAAGCGCCTATGCAACACAGTGACATGAAAAACTTGAAGCAAAAAAGTTACAGAAAGGAATAAGAACTGCTAATAAGCGTGAGCGAGAAAATGTGTAAACGGTAAGTTGGAGAAGACAGCATATATATACTGTATATCGATCATTGCGTGAAATTTTTCACGCACGGGTGTACTAGTAACTAAATGAATACACAAAACGTTTTATTATATGAGGATGAATCAAGGTATTAACTGCAGCATAGACCGCAAAAGTACTAGACTCATAGTTCTGACACTGGCGGCCAAAACTCGGCAGCGGAAAAATGGGATTTTCTGAAGAGCTATTCTTTTCCCCTATCTAATACTGAAGAAAAAAATTCGAAGGTACTCAACATTTTTCTTGTGTAGAAGGTATCTTCGATACGGCGGGGACGCGCTTGGGGACTTGCCTACATGACCGTGTCTGGAGTCTGGACATGTTCATAATAGCTCCTGAGAAATCCCATATTTTTCTCATTCTGACCGCCAAAGTCAGAGGCCACTTGGGCTAAGAGTTAGGTACTATTTCGGTTTATGACTGCAGCATTATTTTTTCTGCAAATTTTGAGTTTCTCTCACTTAATTTTCAATGTATCACAGCGAAGGTTGTGTGCACGGTGACAAACAAGCAAGCACGCAATCAAGAATATCAGACTTACGAGTGAATCGGCAGATTTTGATGTTTAGTGCATCTATAGGATTTCAATAGAAAATTACGATTTCTTTGCTGGCAAAACATTCGTGACTTCCAAAGTGAAGTATAAGTACGAAAGCCGGCAGTTAAAAGTTAGAACAAGTTCTCATAGGAGATACAAAACAGAATTTTGATCTACTGTTTAGTTATGAGGACGAGAAAAGAGATCCGAAATGTTAGCACGATTGAAAATTTTAGTTTGATTTCAGTAATTATTCTCGTTACCTCCGCCGAGGAAGCTATGTTTCATCGAGTTTGACTCTCTGTGTGTCTGTTTATCAGTCTGTTTGTTTGTCTTTCGCTCTGTCACCATGAAAACTAAGAAATTTATGGACGCATCTTTACGAAACATACAAGAATTGTTGGGTATGTTAGGAGAAACAGATGATAACGTCTGTTGTAGATACGTTGACGAATCCTTTGTTGGCGAAACATTCATGAGATCCATAATTGCAACTAGAGCACTCTGAGAGCGCATGCCTCAGCCAAGCAAGGCAACGGTAATAAAAAATTCGACTTCTTTCTGCAACTATGATTTCCTTTGTATCAAGACCAAAATCGAATAGTTTGTGCCTTTTGATGGTTACAGAAACTTCTGTAATGTTCTTGAAGATCCGTTCATAACTTTTTGAGTTCTGCTGCTTTCAAACATTCTGACAACATTGGTCAAATAACGAAGAAACCAACCGATAATCACCAAACTTAACCATTTATATCTTTCAACATTACTAACAATTCCGATAACCCTCATGAAGATCCGTTCATCAGTTTTTCAGTTAGTATGCTAACAGGTATAAAATCACACACAAAATCAAACAAACGAATTGATGGATCGTCACAAAACTTGGTCTTTACTCTTTCTAAAATAGCTAAGAACTGCAAATTTCACAAAATTCGTGCATGACTTTTGAGTTTTACCCTTTAGAAAAATGAGGCACACAAACAAACAGGCAGATGAACGGATCTTCACCAAAAGTAAATTATCTGTTTTTTTTTTAATGTACCTAACAATTCCTGTAAATTTTGTAAAAATTTGTCCATAAAGTTTGTGGTTATCTTGGTGACAAAAAAAAAAAAAACAGTCAGACGTACAGATAAAATCATGAAAGTATAACCATGAAAATTTGCCCAAAACAGTCAAAACCATTTCTAAAAGAGATAGGAAATAAATTTTTAGAATACTGTAGAGTTATGAGGACGAGAAAGATTGAAATTTTTGCATCAGAGAAAATTGAATTTTGAATGTAGTAATAATTCTCTTTGTATTGAGCCATAGACCACACCATACATTGACTGGACACTGAAATCAAGACTCTCGCAATTGGGCCTGGAGGCCAATTTACGTAAATGTTAATAAACTGAGTTTTAATGATCATAGAGACCTAAAACAGAGATTAATAATATTGTTTCTCCGTCGTGCGATAAGGAATGCGTTGCCGAGCATGAAATCTAAATTCACAATCATATATCTTCAGTAGGCGATGTACATCATTCCTTTGGTCACAATTATATATCTACAGTAGGCGATATATGTACATCATACCTTTGGACAACCGGGTAAATTGGAAATTCATCATAATTTCGAGGAATACTGAAATTTATAGAGAAAATTAGCGTATAGATACTACCCTTAATGTTCTTTAATATCACATTCAATTGAGTTTTTTTCCAATGACGGATCCGAAGAAATTGATGTATATAGAGCTTGCGGTAGACCTCATCCCAATAGCCACAACAAAAGGGAAGTTAAGAAAACCCCATAGCGAAGAAAAACTGAATTTAAACCCACAGTAATACTATAATTGGTAAAATGAACTAAAATACACATTGAACTATGAGATAATATGGATACCTTGGCAGCCAGTAAATGATATTAACACTTAACAATTTAGGCCTGATGCAACCCTTCTTTACTTGAACTATCTAAAGCTGCACATCATGAGTGTCAATATCACTTCACATAACTGCCTATGTATATGACACCATTTCGTGGTTGCCAATGTTATATCACTTCATGGTTTCCTATGTTGCATCACTTTTAGGTTGCTTGAGTTGCATCACTTCATTTGTGCTCATGTTATATCACTTCATGGGTGCCTACGTTAACATCACTTCATGACTGCCAACATTATACAGTATCATTTAATGGATTACTAGGTTTTATCACTTCATGGTTGCCTAAGTTAAATCACATCTAAGTCAACTCACCTGGCTACTTAAAAAAATATTATTATGACTCAACTCCTGCATCTTATTTGGTGGAGCAGCAATAAAATTCCTGAACAAAATATATCACCGTAATCTTTTACGGCCAGCTAATTATATTTTGGCATTGGTCCCATCTAAGTCAACCAACCAGACTCCCTGCAAAAAATTATTAACTGTAACGTTGCTAAACTCCTTCTATTACTTTTTTGGGTTGACAGACAAATACGTATACAAATATATATCTATATATAGAAATATTTATAGCTACTTGAATCTTCAACGAAAACATTATCACCGGTCTTCGCTTTGCTAGCGGGTGATACACAAATAGATCATCACAAAAAAAAATTGATTATTTTTTACTGTTCTTGATTTATCGGTAAGTACCTAACAACTCATGCGAATTTCATAAAAATGACTGCAGCAGTCGAGCGCAGTCAAATAGCTGACTGCAGTCAGCAGCAGTTGAGTGAATGTTGCTGCCAGATGCACGACTTCCAGTTCTACCGTGTGCAAGAATTTTGTCGCTAAGGGCGTATACTACCAAATAATGTTAGTTAACAACTCCATTAGATGTTTACTCGGCATTTAATTACAAATCGAGCATACCACGAATTTCAGCAGCTTCTCTTCTATAACATGAGACCTTACTTTACTAAATATTGAGAAATAATTTTACGCTACTGCAAATATCAAATGATGTCATAAATACTTGCTCTACGTAATTACTCTTCAATCCAATATATTTTTGTGAACTTTTTGCATATAAAAGTTTTAGAAGTATGTGCAGGTTTGCCAGTCATTACTGAACGCAAATGAAGTTAGTCATATAGTTGAAACAATGTACAGTATGAAACAGTAATGGGAGAACATATAAAAATGCGTCTGCGGCACCGTGCAGTCACACCCAATTTCGGGACCGAAATCTGCCTTACGAGCCAGTGTCTAGTCAACGTATGGTGTGGTCTGTGGTTGAGCTTATGTAGGGAATCTGTTGAAAACTGCTATTCTTGAAGCACATTTTCCTTCTCAGAACAATGATAGGAAACTCTTAGGGGTACCGGAAAGTCCGGCCTGTTTATGTTAGGAATAATAATTGATATAAATATAATTGACAAATTTTATAGCTCAACAATACAGTCACCATAATTGAAGGGCAGAAAGGGAAAGTGGGCTACTTGCATTTTTGGGCGCGGTTTTCATTAGTGGGCTACAGTCCAGTAGCCATGTTTCGGCATAAGCAAACGGTAACTCTTGTGGACAGCATAACTA
>LQNS02276927.1:9063646-9074020 GCA_001587735.2 Parhyale hawaiensis | reverse complement strand
ATAATGGCAATAGTTCAAAGAGGCCGGGGTGTTAGTCCCGACGTCTCTTTGGGAATGGGCCTCTTGGTTTGTCTACTGCCGCCTATCTAATCTAATCTATTCGCTGGACATTTTACTGCCTTATTTCAAGCAAACGGATTTTTGCATCGCAGAGTTAACAGCTGTGATAGTGTAGAAATGATTACCCTTCTTTTTTTTTGTTTTTTGTTCATGGGTACCCAGACTCACCGTCGTTATTAAGCAAGTAACTAGTATGAACTAATTAACACTGTTTACTATCTATCTCTCCACCTGACGTCACAGGAGTGGGCGGGGCTCAACACCTATCTGCGCGTGAGTTAACCTGTTCGTAGTTCAGCCATGGTCATAATGTTAAAATAAAAAGATTTGGATACCTGAGGTAGAACCGCAGTTCATTTACAGAAGATAGTTGTGTCAAATTTCGGTGTATGCGTTGCCCTCCTAAGTTTTCAGGTTTGTGACGTCAAAATTAAGTCACGCCACGGTGGAAATTTAAAAAAAAATAATAATCGCTGCAACAGTGGCGTGACGCAATTGTGACGTCACAAACCTGAAAATTTAGGGGCGTAGCGTGTACATTGAAATTTGATACAACTATCTTCTGTAAATGAACCGTGAGTAGAACCCTCAGCTGGAGAGAAAAGAAAGAAGACAACAAAGCACTATAAGTCGAAATATAAAGTAGAAGAAAGTAAAGTGGGTCAAAAACAGACGTCCATAAAGCCTAGCTAAGCCTAAGGTTAACCTACAGGTTCCCCCTGTAGGCACTACTCCCCCTAATATAGGCACCACAATCAGATTAAAAACTCTGAGTACTGTATACTCTGCAGCGCAGTATTTTTCAAAAGCATTAACCTCTGAGGTTCAAAATATGCAGTTCCGTGTTAACCTGTTACATGCATAGTTGATTTGTGATGTCTGTCAGTTAGATGAGGTGCAGCAAATTAACTGAAGTGCAGAAGGTTAAACAAATTTCATTAGGTTAGACAAGGTGCATAGGGTAAAGCAAGGTGTACAAGTTAGACTACATAAGGTGCTTTAGGTAAGATGATGTGAGGAAAGACGATAATAATACTTTCTGGAATGACAGACTCACTCGCAAACATTTAGATATCGGATAGTGGTTCTTTGCTGATTGAGGGAGCAAAAGTTGTAGCTTTGATCGTGTAATCCGATGAGTTAGTGTTCGTCTACAAACAACGCAAATGTGCGCACGGACGTCAAGACACGGGACGAGAAAACCCCATATTAGCTTTCTGTACTGATCATTTGTAAAGTTCTTCAAACTTTTAGGGAATCAAAATCTTGCAAGTAGGTACACAGTCTGAAAAGGAACATGAATTTCGTATTCACTATGCTTAATCAAATGCAAAATTATATGTGTTTTTCCTCTAAGGCGCGCTTCTAGAAACACGTAATTTGCCTCTAATGTGTGGTGGATTTCACTGTCGAAAGAGTTAGTAGAATTAATTGAAAACTGCAAATTTTGCCAAACTTTCCGTAGGAAAAATCACTCAGAGCCGATGAAAGCTTCAGACCTGCCCGAGCGCCCTTGGGTAAAACTAGGTCATCGTGCATATTTACTTTCTAGGCCGTTATACTAGGTCATCGTGCATATTTACTTTCTAGGCCGTTATACTAGGTCATCGTGCATATTTACTTTCTAGGCCGTTATACTAGGTCATCGTGCATATTTACTTTCTAGGCCGTTATACTAGGCCATCGTGCATTACTTTCTAGGCCGTTATACTAGGTCATCGTGCATATTTACTTTCTAGGCCGTTATACTAGGCCATCGTGCATATTTACTTTCTAGGCCGTTATACTAGGCCATCGTGCACTACTTTCTAGGCCGTTATACAAGGCCATCCTGCATATTTACTTTCTAGGCCGTTATACTAGGCCATCGTGCATTACTTTCTAGGCTGTTATGCTAGGCCATCGTGCATATTTACTTTCTAGGCCGTTATACTAGGCCATCGTGCATATTTACTTTCTAGGCCGTTATACTAGGCCATCGGGCATTACTTTCTAGGCCGTTATACTATGCAATCGTGCATATTTACTTTCTAGGCTGTTGTAGTGGGCCATCGTGCATATTTACTTTCTAGGCCGTTATACTAGGCCATCGTGCATATTTACTTTCTAGGCCGTTATACTAGGCCATAGTGCATTACTTTCTAGGCCGTTATACTAGGCCATCGTGCATATTTACTTTCTAGGCCGTTATATTAGGCCATCGTGCATATTTACTTTCTAGGCCGTTATACTAGGCCATCGTGCATATTTACTTTCTAGGCCGTTATACTAGGCCATCGTGCATTACTTTCTAGGCCGTTATACTAGGCCATCGTGCATATTTACTTTCTAGGCCGTTGTACCAGGCCATCGTGCATTACTTTCTAGGCCGTTGTGCTAGGCCATCGTGCATTACTTTCTAGGCCGTTATACGAGGCCACCGTGCATATTTACTTTCTACGCCGTTGTACTAGGCCATCGGGCATTACTTTCTAGGCCGTTATACTAGGCTATCGTGCATATTTACTTTCTAGGCCGTTATACTAGGCCATCGTGCATATTTACTTTCTAGGCCGTTATACTAGGCTATCGTCCATATTTACTCTCTAGGCCGTTCTACTAGGACATCGTGCAAAGTTTCTTTCTAGGCCGTTGTACTAGGCCATCGTGCATTACTTTCTAGGCCGTTGTACTAGGCCATCGTGCATTACTTTCTAGGCCGTTATACTAGGCTATCGTCCATATTTACTTTCTAGGCCGTTCTACTAGGTCATCGTGCAAAGTTACTTTCTAGGCCGTTATACTAGGCCATCGTGCATATTTACTTTCTAGGCCGTTATACTAGGCCATCGTGCATATTTACTTTCTAGGCCGTTATACTAGGCTATCGTCCATATTTACTCTCTAGGCCGTTGTACTAAGCCATCGTGCATTACTTTCTAGGCCGTTATACTAGGCCATCGTGCATATTTACTTTCTAGGCCGTTATACTAGGTCTGGCGGAGTTCCTGCCATCGATCGATCGGGAACTTGGAACTGTACCGAAGTTCCGCTCTGCAACGTGGCGGGAATCTAATAATCGATCAATCAGAAGTTTTAATATTAACTAAAAAACTTCTTCACCTTGTAATTCCTACCGCAGTCCCATGAGGGTTTTTTTTCGAGTCTTCAAGCTTAGTACATTTTATCAATCATGTAGAAAGTTCCAGCCATTAATAAGGTTAATCGTCTATTTTAAATTCACCTCTTTAGGTGGCGGGCTGTGGGAACTTTGAGTCATTTATTACACCCGCGGTATTGTTGAAGTTCGGAAATATTAGCCCCGTCCTCTTTAGGGTGTCGCGCTGTGTTGGACTTCTTTTCTGGTATGGCGCTACATCGGTGAGGATTTTTCTGACATCATGCAAGATATTCTGGATTTTAGAATTGTAAAATAGGCTTAAATGTTGTAAATTGGCTGGTACTATATTGGTAACATGGAGATGCGTGACCATGTCTTAGAGACCCTGCAGTAACGTAGGAATACAATCCTTTTATTGTGACAACAGTCTACCTGTGTCCATGCCTGAGTATATATTAAAATAGCTTGTACTGTCCCAACGGCTGCACGGGTTTCTCTTCGCTCCTGTTAGCTAGCAGCACAGGGTAACCCGACAAAATTTGCAGGGATTGTTAGGTATGTTAGGAGGAAGAGATGATTATACAACTATTGGTGAAGATCCGTTCATCCGTTCGTTTGTTTGTCTTACTTTTCTCAATGTCATAACTCAAAAAGTTATTGACGGATTTTTATTAAATTTACAGGAGTTGTTACGTATAGCACGAAGAGCAAATTACCAAAGTTTTGCAATGATGCGTTGGTTCGTTTGTTTGTCACCATTTTTATTTTTTGGCTTTCTAGCACGATAACTCAAGAAATAATGAATGGATCTTTATGAAATTTATAGGAGTTGTTAAAAGACATAAGCGATTCAATTTTGGTGCAGATCGGTAACTTTGTTTGTATGTTTGACGACTCATGTTTGCCATGATGTTTGTTAGCAGCGTTACTCAAAAAGTTACAAATGAATCTTCAAGAAAATTGCCTATGCTGTAATTACTATCAAAGCCGCAAGTGATTAGATTTTGGAGTTGATACAAAGAAAATTATAGTTTCAGAGCCGATTTGAATTTTTCGTTACCATTGCCTCACTTGGCGAAGGTATGCGTTCTCGGAGTGCTCTACTGTTGTTAAAGAGTATCTATAGGACTTGAATATATAATTACGAATTCTTAATCCTTTGCTGGCAAAGCATTTTTTCATGAGTTCCAAAGTGAAATAAAAGTACGAGAGTAGGCAGGTAAGCGCTCAAAGAATTTCTTACCGGAGATATGAAACAAAGTTTTAGAATAATTGTAGAATTACGAGACAGAGAAAAAAAATTCGAAATGTTGGCATGATAGAGAATTGAAGTTTGATTTTGGTAATTATTCTCATTGCTTCCGCCAAGGATATTATGTTTTCGTAGAGTTTATCTCATAGTGTGTCTGATTATTTGTCTTTTTGTTTGTCTATCGGTCTGTCACCGACATAGCTCAGAAAGTTATGGATGGATATTTACAAAATTTAATGGAATTGTTGAGTACGTTAGAAGAAACAGATATTTACTCTTGTTAAATATACATCCACGAATACTTTGTAAACAAAACATTCATGAGATCCAAAGTTGAAACTAGAGCGCTCTGAGAGTGAGAGCGCTTACCTTCGCTAAAATAGCAACGATAAAATACATACATATATATACATAGGTATATGTATATATATATATATCTCTCTTTCCTAAATATTGCTTATCAAATTATTGGTGCTCCGTGACCCCATGAAATACACCAGTTTCCATCACTTTAATACGTGGTTCTGTTCTGAAGAATATCTAATTCTTTACCTTCGTTGCTCGTTTACTCAATTTCTGCAGTGCGAGCTCATGGCGTAACTGGAACGCCTGGTGGCGTAAGACCATCACCCCTGGTAAAAGGGAGAGAGGGGCGCGGAACTGGAAGTGCCAAATCTGTAATGAGTTACAAATTTGACGCTGTCATTTTCTACGGCCAACTAACTCACCTGGATGCTTTAAAAAGATGGCAATGATGGCTCAACTCTCTCTGCCTCCTTTTGATTGGGCACACAAACAAACAAAGAACGTCAACGGAAACTTTATCACCACTCTCTGCTTCACTCGCGGGTGGTAATAAAATCTGACGCAGGAAGCAAATGGCTGTATCCGTCAAACTGTTCGGAGGTGCTTCATATATCTAGAATTTTAAGATTTCAGTTTTGGCGAGCAAGAAGTGCATTTACGTTTTAGGTTTACTTAGCTTTTCAGCATCTCTAACCCGGCGTATCAGGTATTCTCCCTTCTTTCTGTTGAATGGAAGAAGAACATGTAGTGAGCTGCTCTTTAAAGCAGTCACAGGCGGCGAGCGAACCGACAAGGTGAATGAAAGTTGGCGTTATATTACAAATTGTATGAGACGATATACAGTCGTTGGTAAAGGCAGGTACAAAGAAAAGACAATCGTAGAAGCTCTTCATGGCTGTCGGTGCCCATTCTTCTGGTGGCATGGAACTGAACGTTTGTGCAGCTTCGTCGCTAAGGACACCATCACAAGGAAGCCAGTGGCGCGGTGAGGAGTGATGGTGTAGCAGCTGCAGCGGGGCAAGACCAGGAAGCTTTATGCGAAGTCAGCCGTGAACAGCCAGAGACGCAGGTCTAGAGAGCACAAGCCAATGAAGTACATAAAAGCTTGAGTAGCTACTGCAGCAAGACGGGATACAACGGACTAGGAGGCAGCGTGCGGTGCAGCATATCAGCAGACCCTGTAGGGCCCCCGGAGAGAAGTGTCGCTGACAGGATTTTTTTTTGTGCTGCAGACTTCAAGTTCAGGGCTGGAACCTGAACCTCGAGCTGGTAGTGGAGCTCGGGAAGGAACTGGAAGCTGCAGAAGAGCTCGAGATGGAACTGAAGTTGAGCGCAAATACTGACCGTCTAGTACACTAAGGAGCGTAAGCGGTTTTCTATGGCGCGCGGTCACTGGCAAATGCCAGCGTTCAAGACGTCGCTGGTTGACCGTACCGCAGAGATTTCGGGCACCGTCTCAAGAAGGGGAGCTGATGCAAACACTCGATGAGGATTACTGCTCTGATGCTATGCTGTAGTGATGATGTGAAGATCTCTATAAACAGCTAGATATATACCGGTACATATTATTGTGTAATGCATTTTCACATAATACGTTCTTTGAACATGAGTTTGCCTTTGTTTTTTTTTTCGTTTTCCTGAATTGGATTGGAAGGCCTGCCATGGTATATCCATTGTGATGATCTAAGTTTTTGTAGCTCAGGTTAAGAAAGTACGTTTTTCTCTAGCGCCTTTTCGTTGGCATCTATAAAATGAGTTTATTAAGCGTAAATTTATGACATTTGAGGCTAATCGTTGGATCGCGTGTGGTTGTTTCATGCACAGTCCAGCTTGTTCGCACCACTAAAAAAAACTTCTGACGCATGACTTAGTTATGCACACTCAAAAGGCAACTTTTTAGGGGATATTGATCTCGTACTCAACGACTTTCCGCTCTTGAATTCCTCTTACCAACCAACTCAAGTGGAGGTCCTGAGCTTAAGAGAATCTAAGATTATTGCAAGAGTATAAATTTTCCTTTTTAGCAATAAATCGTTCTAAGTCCTTTCCTCAAATACAGGCTAATTGTAAAACACTAGTGGGGCCCTTGCAAATTATAGTTATATCATATTTTCACCTTCTAGTATGTAGTAAGCCCAACGATGCCATTGTAACTTATACTAGTTCGACCTAACGCAGTTCTTCTTACCTAACTCACCTTATCTGCGCTCCGTTTACGATAACGTATCACCTGTAATCTAATACACGACGTCAATCCCAGCTCATGAGATCTATTACATGTGATGGCTGGGTGGCTGTAATAGGTGGCGTAGAATGATGTATGTTGATCTTCATTGTACTTTTAAAAATAGTAGGCTCAGGCTGCCCTTCACATGTTCTAGTTTTGAAAATTGTCGATTAGTACTGAATTTTAGATTTTCAATTCTTTAGTGGACCCAGCATTTCCAATTTACCGAGGACCTTAAGTTTCCGTTCCCTTACTGAACGTTAATTTTAGGACAGCAGTTTCCGCTCACCAATTCATGCTTCAATTAGTAGCTCAAGTGGTGCAGGTTATTCAACTCTAGGCAATGGGCATTTTCGATTGGGTATAAAATTTAGATTTAGGTGTTTGACTTGTCTGAAATTTCAGGCAGGTGCTATAATTTCCACCCTTTTATTGGGTTTCAGGTACTGGCGGTTAACTGATTGCTCTTAAGGCTGCTAGAAGCTCAATCTTTACTCGGTAGAACGGAGTTTACAGCAGGTTCAACGCAATCACGTTGCTTCTAACTCATGCAATAGAATTCAAATTGATAGCCAACGTTTCTGACTAAAGTTTCGAACAAGTCAAGCCTCTCAGGCTTGATATTGGCGCTTAGCCGCACACGCCCTAAATCTTACATCTACAATGAATAGGTACGGAAACAGAGCTCACCAGAAAGCCACATCAAAAAAGCCACCGCGAAAAGCCACCGTAAATTTTTTTGTTACATTGCTGAGGTCTATGTCGTCTCCTGTTATACTTCCTCGCGGTGTTACTTGTTTTTTTTTATCGTTAAATTTTATTTTTTAAATATTACTCTTTCACTTCGAAATACGCTGTATGGAGGAGCAGTCATAAACGCTGGCTTTGTGCTCACGCACAATATCCGTAGTACAGATTTTGCAATATTATTAGTGCCATTAGACACGAAACATTGAATTTTATCAGAAAAACAGCGAAAATCGGTAGTTATCAAACACATGGATATTAGGTCGTCACTTATATAAGATCATCAAATGCTATGACCTCCTGGTTGCATATTTAGGTTAAACTTGAATTAGGGTAGATGATGTGCGTTATGTTCGACAAAATGTATTAGGGTAGATAATGTGCGTTATGTTCGACAAAATGTATTACGATACTCGATGTGTGTTAGGTTAAGCGGACCGCGTTTGGCGAGACGGAGGGGGTCCGGACTAGTTGCCGTTTGTTTGCTTAGACGGGGTGAGCTGGGTTATACTATGAAATTTTAAATAAGATGGGCTGTAATGGCGGAGCTTACTTAAACTTGCTACAGTTTACAAAGGAAAACACTCTACTTAAACGTGGAATTTTCACGGGTCCCAACAGTAAATGTTATTATCCCCCATGTATTCGATAGGAAACATTGCATATTAAAAAAAAAACAGTGAGCCAACCAATACCTCTTAAGACAAAAGTAACAGCAAGCTTTGCTACCTGACAAAGATAACGCAAGATATCTTTGTGATGTTCTTACGTTTGTAGAATGGATTACGAGATGCTTCGAAATGGTAGAATGTCAAGAGCATGTTCGATTGGGCACCAAAATTAACCATGCGAGGCTTACTTTGTCCGAAACCTCAGTCAGAAGCTTTGGCTGCATCATTTCGAATCGTATTGCAAGTCTGAGAAGAAACGCGACTACGTCGAGCCCACTGCAAGCTCCGTGTTATGTAGCACTGCTGACTTTCTCGAAATCTCAGGAGGTAATCGATCGAGGGTCAGAAACTCAAGTCAGCAGGATGGACACAGAGCACACACATGAAGTCTCTGACAAGTCGAGGCTCGAAGGCTTAATTTCGGTGGCCAATCGAACGTGCCCTCAGACACTGCAGGTTTACCGGAGCAGCGTCAGGGTTGTTACCAATCAATTAGAGTGCGCAATTTCAGTAGGTATAAACAACGGTAGCAGACCTGAGGCTGACGCAATGCGGACAAAATACTTGCAGAATATCAATAAAACGACTTGACCAGCCGCGCTGCTCGTAATTCGCCGAAACCACGACGTCAGACCAAGCGTGGCTGTCGAGTAGTGAGTCGTGTGGTCTAGCTGCCCGCCGAGTCGCCGTCTGAGCCGGGCCCTCTGCACCGCACGTGGCCCAAACGCGGCCCCCGGTCACGTGCCGCTTAACCTTTTCGCTGCGGTAACTCTACATACATTTGAAAGATTATGGTCTCTCACATGCTCAGAGAAATACTTCTTACTTATCTGCAAAGTGTAACAACATTGTAAATGCAATAGTAAGCAAAACCTGGAGAAGTTTTGGACTTAATAGCAAAGCGCAGGGAAATTATCCGAGCAAGTAACCAAGCGTAAGTGTTAATACTCGTAAATAATGTAAAAGCTGCCATCTAGGATCAGCGTCAATAGCGAAAAGGTTAACACCCTGAGTATGGCTCCGAGGCTGGTAATAGCTCTACAGTGAATCTTAGAGAGATTTCAGCTGTCGCCGCACGTCACAGCGACGTGCAACGATGTTCAGAAACAGTCCCAAAATGTTGAGCGTATTACAAGCGCTCTAATCAGTGTTTTAGTGCAGTGTTTCGAGCTAACTCGCCAGTAGAACTGGGCTGACTGCGTAAGTACGACTGGTTTTTGGCTTGGACTGATTTATACATTTTTGACTTCAAGTTAAACTTAGTGAATTTTAAAATAAAAGGGGGGCCGAGTACCAAATAAATTTCAAATTAAAATAAGTCAAATTACATTAAATTCAATCAATTTCAGATTAATTTGAGTCATATATAACATTAAAATCAGTCAGTTTCGAGTTAATTATGTCAAGGTTAAGCTAGAATCAAAATAAATAAATCAGTGAAATTCAAAAATATTCAAAATTTTACATTAATTTAATCAAGTTAAAATTCAAATAATTCCAGTTCAAGTTGGAAAAATAAATTCAGAAAATATCCAAGTAGTTCAACTTACAACTGATACAGGTAAATCATTTTATTGAGAGGTGACTAGCGAAAATTAGTGGTCACTAGTGGCAATTTTAGCAGTAATTACGGGTCAAAACTATTAACAGGCGGTATTTTGCTACATTGCGAACCTGTTGAAAGAGCTTCATTTATGTATCTGAGAATATTTTATGTTATTATACATTCATCTTAGTTCAGATTTCAGTCATTTTCAAGTGGGACAGTTGTGCTTGCAATTTTTATTACAGCAAAAGTAGCGAAAAAATATTACCAAAAAAAGTTACTAAAAACTTTATTACCTCCGCCAAGGAGGTTATGTTTTTGTCGGAGTTTTCTGTCTGATGGTCCCTTTGTCTGTCACCAACATAACTCAGCAAGCAATAGACGGATCTTCATGAAATCTACAGGGAATGTTAGGTATGCTACATGAAGATTCGTTCTACCGTTTGTCTTTTTTAATGAGATAAC
>LQNS02276927.1:8971037-8987872 GCA_001587735.2 Parhyale hawaiensis | reverse complement strand
ATTGGTTTTAGCCATAGGAGAAAATTAGCCACAAACGTGGGCGACAATGTAGCATTGATGCAAATTTAGTATATAGATATGTTGGTAAGTAGGTTCGTCCGTGAGTTAGGCTCTTCGTATTAGTCGAGAAAAAAAAACAGCATACCTATTATACGGAGTAAGGGGCAATAGAAGTTGAGTCTGTATAGATTTGCGTCTGGGCAATGGCAGCCGGCTAAAATGGGCTGTTGGTTAATGATGCAAAGGTCCTTTGTGTCGCTACCGTCTACACAGACTCCGAACCCTTCTCGTGCAATTTCTTCTCACCGTTTTTGAAAAACGTGACGGCGCCCGGTTCTTCGTGAGCCCCGAGGGCCGGCCCCCTGGCGTCAGTTGTGGAGCATCTGCCAGTGGCTGAGTAGTATGTGGCGGCGGTGCAGGTCGGGGCCACGGCGCAATTTATTTTGCATTCGCCTGCAAATGAGCAGCATATGGACATTATTCAACTTCAATTAGTCTTACCTCCCACGCTATGGAAAATATTTCTTCTTAAAAACTCACTTTCCTTTGCTAATAACATATATTGCGCATTGGTTTCAACCAATAAAACGTCAAAAGACTAAGTATAAGATGGAAGCAAGACTATTCGTTTGACTAGTTTAGTTGTTAATGAAATAGTGGTATTGGCTACAAGTTTAAGTTCAATAGTTCAATAACTTTGACCTTTATAATTTCAGCTCTACAGGGTGTTTCTAAATTGGAGGTAAAAATGTTGACTATAAGTAGAAAAAAAGGAAGATGAAGCAATTTTCACGAACTGAAATATTTAAGGGGCGAAGTACCCCAAGTTTTTATTGTTTATTGAAGTGCCGATTTGAACAAAACTTGGCACAGATATGTAAAGTTGGAAATAAATGTGGGTTAGACTCGTGTGCTTCTTATTATTTTCCCATAGAAAACGAGATATTTAAAGAAAACGGAAAAAGGGGGGCTGGGGAAAGCCTATCTAGTAGTCCTACAGTTTTTGAGCTACAGAGATGATTTTGGTTTCAAAATAAGCGGAATTTGATTCTCTAAAAATAAGCGCTTGCGTTTTATGATCGAAATTTTTTTTATGAGAAAATTCAAACTAACCAATATAATGACTTTTTTTTCTCAAAAGTGCACTGTTACTCGTTTCCTAATCTGACGATCATAAAACCCAAGCTCTTATTCGTAGAGAATCAAATTCCGCTTATTTTGAGATCAAAATCATCTCTGTAGCTCAAAAACTGTAAGACCGGATAGGTTTTCCCAGCCCCCTTTCTCCCGTTTTCTTTGAATATTTTGTTTTCTGTGTGAAAAAAAAACCACATGAGTCTAACCCACATTTCTTTTCAATTTTATATAACTCTACAAAGTTTCATCCAAATCGGCACATAAATAAATAGAAAAAATTAGGAGCACTTCCCTTCTACGTATTTCAAGTCGTCATTTCTCGAAAACGAACTAGTTTTGGAGTTTTTGTTACTTATGAAAATCGCCTTAGTTTCCCTTTTCCTACTCATAGTCAAGTTTTTACCTCTAATTTTGAAACACCCTGCATAATTTGATAACACTTACTTCAATAATTTTTTGGTCTAGACTATTCATTTGACTAGTAAAAATAATATGGTGTTTAACGGAAGAAAACGAGCTGGTTTTGAAATACGCATATTGATGCTGATGGATACAGAGACACAGGCAGTAACTAAGGCCGACTTCACACGTCATTCACACCAACACGTTTCCTTCATTCACTGGTTCAAAAATTTTGCAGCGTCGTTGTCAACACGATTTTGCGTAAGTCGCAAAACTTAAAAATTATCTTAACCGTCAAATCAGTTTCCTCTGCCAGCATTACAAGCCAAGTTACGGAAATCTTTTCAAATTTCGAGTGAAGTGAAACTAAAAAAAAAAAAACCGCACCTCTCTGCTATTTGTAGGGCACAGTAACACATTGGAACTAGTGGATGAGTGTACGTGGTTATATGTATGAATGACGTGTGATCTCGGCTTAGGAGGTTAGTAGGCTGCCTAACAAAATCCCAATTTCCTAGTAATGTTAATTCACTAGCTGCCACTTGAGTGGGCAGTGATGGCTGCCAAAGAGTAGATGCGGCACTCAACGAGTTCCTCTAGTTGAGAACGGAAATAGTTTTAAAGGTAGTTCCTTCTATTAAATGGAATTTTTCAGTTCACAATAGTCTGTAGGCAGCGAGTGCTGTATAGGCAACGGCGTGGGTGAATGTCCGCGAAGCTCAGGAGGGTCTGCTCTCTTGCGGTACTGCTTGCTGCTGCTGCTTTGCTGCGGGCTCTGGGTTTCTCCGGGACTATAGTTTTGTTACTTCTGTTCCAGTAGAGATTTTGAGTTCCCTTCAACAGTGAAATTTCTACCACTCAGCCATACAACGTGGAAACTTTCCTTCCTGAGAGAATTCTTTGTTGCCCCTGCAGCGGCGATCGTATATTAACTTCTGGGACGGTTAAAAATTCTGGTAGTATCCGTGTAGTGGCGAACAATTCAATTAAATAAATGTATCACTGTTGACGTGTAAATTGCAGAGCATTCTCAGCTAAGCTGTGCATTTTACTGGGCATGAAATTAAAAACTAAATGAAGTAAAGTCCTACTGCTTCACTGTAAATTTTTAAGCCCATAACTAAGCGGTTTACAAGTGTCAATCTCCCGTTATCCTCTTTCTTTTAGAGTTTACCGATGCTTAATTAGCTGTCTCGCGAAAAGTACAGCTCACAGCGTAGCACACCTTGACGCCAAGACGGTCTGGCATGCTCTGAGCATTCAACTCCGAACAGACGTTGCACTTGAACACAGAGGTCGGACACACATCATACTGTTACCAATGCAGCCTCGCTTTCGGTTCACTACAGCGGTAGCAATGAGTAACTTACACACTATATGTATAACTGAATAAAGTTGTGCTAAAATTCCTTGTGCACGAGTAACGATTTTTATCAATGAAGCACTTAATTCCATCTTGCCGAGACAAAAAGACAAGTTTTTAAAATACTAATTCATGCATGTATCTACGCATTTAACACATTCCTTAACGTGATACGGTACCTGCCTGGTGTATGAATTTGAAGTACGCTATGCCCAATAATATGCGTTTCACTTGGGTATCGAGGATAAAAGTTTTAAAGCTCGAACTAATCAAGCCAATAGTAAAATTTGCCATACCTGTTGTCCCCTTAAAATTTTGCTATTGAACGTAAATTTCGCCAAGGCTTTCGGCATCTGTTATCAGAAAAGGCATATCCTATTTAATATCTCAGTACGAATATACCTTGTTCCAAGGAATCTCTGCCATGCTAGAATATTTATACCAAGTATTTGAGGTCAGTTTTTGTTTTAGTTTTCAAATTTCAAGGAATCTTTGTCATACTGAAATTCTTCGAATCAGGTGTTTGAGGCAGGACTATTTATTTTAAGGAAGCAACAGATTGTACAAGGTCTGTTATCTATATTAATGTTCCAATTTAGATGTCATGAGGACCTGAAACTACTCCTTCTTAAAAAATCCATTTGAGACCAACTCTGACGAACATAATATTATTTGCTATTCGTGAGCAGCCACAAGCAGTAGTGATATTTCATTGCCATAACTGTAGAGATATGGAAATAATTCAATCATATATACAGCTTGATTTGTCAATTTAAAATATATATATATTAGCATCAATCTATATTAAAAATAACTGTGGGAGTGAGAAAACATGTTGAATCTTTGATTAAATTAGCTACATAACCGCGCAATATTGTAGGAAGAAATATACTACTACTGAGTGTAATTATCAACTGTAAGTGAGGACGTTATTGTACACAAATAACTTTATACATGCTCTCTTCCTAAACTAGAACACTCTGAGAGCGCATACCTCCGCTAAGCAAAGCAACATTAACGAAAATTCAAAATTGATTATGAGTCTATTATTTCCTCTTTATTAGCATTAAAATCTGATCATTTTAGTCTTTCGACAGTAATAAAAGGTTCTGTAATTTTCTTGTAGATCCGTTCAGAACTTCATGTGCCGTGATCGGACAAACATTTTGACAAACGTTAGTGTCACACAAACGAACTAACCGATCGTCATCAAAATTTGGTCATTAAGCAAAGCAGAAAAATGATGGACTCTAGATCAGCTTTCACGGGTTCCGAATTAGTGAGAAAAAATTGGATACTCCGACAAAAAAAAAATTGAAACGTGTCAGATGATGAAAGGCTAAATTGTATGTAAACTGTGGATTTCAGAAACGATAGACAGGGTTAAGCTGCGGACGTAGTGCAGACGGGGTGGGTTAAGTTAGAAGCACTATACACTAAAGTAAGTGAAAACATTAATTATCCGTGGAAGTTCCACGGGTCCTGCTAGTATATAATAATCCACTTGAGGACCGAAACTGTTCCTGAGTCACCTTGTGGCAGGATAAAGGAAATACATGTTGAATACACTTTTCGGTTCGCCTTTTTAAGATTATGGTATCACACCGTTTGCGCTTTTAACATTTGGTTACGAAATTGTGATTTTCCGCAAATGGTTTGATTCACTATGGAGATTTGAGCTGCTAATTGGCTACCTGCAACCGCCTTCTTGAACTTTGGTTTCATTGCAAACGTTAAAAGAGCAGTCGCAGAAAATTCCCCTGGGTATATCGTACCTAGCGTGCGTTGAGCGAAAGTGAAGTTTTAATCAGTTATTCAATTTAGCCAACACCTCTCGTCAGTAAATTCCTAGTACCCGATCCGTATCCAGAATACCGTTGGCGTGCCACAAAGATATTTCTGCCACTCATTTCAAATATTTCTTTTTTATGGCATTGCAATCCTGGAATAAGAATCCTTCGAGCATGGCATGCAATGAACTGATGAATCTTCAATATAGTTACCAAACCAATGAATATTTATCTGTGAATTTATTTATTTTTTTACTTGTATATCTGTACATTTTCGGACACGCTTTAAGAAAACAGATAGGAGAAAATTATGTCAGGTTGGAGGCTGTGGTCATCCAGTTAAACTTCATTGAAAACTAATTTTTGAAAACAATCCAGTTGTTGGCTAACGTATTTCAATCTTTGTTGAAATTAAAACAAAGAAGATATCTAAATCTTCTCTAAGTCCTGATTGTCTGATTTGCACGAGTATACTTTTTCCATACATCGAATCTATGGCTGAGTATAGGACGACCTTATATTTGAATGCACTTTTTGCATTGCCGGAGTTGAAATCTCAGCACTGAAGATATCTCAAGCTTCCAGTAGCATTCTTATGCATCTTGATTCTTTGTTTCTTCCCACAGATAATTTCGTTGCATCATCTAGTCTTCCCATTTCAAAGCAATTGTCACCGAAACAGCTATTGCTTAGCAAAAATCATTGAACATATATAATATCGTAGCGTATTCATGATACCAAATTGAAATAATTATTTTGAGTATTGCTGAGTTGTGTGCAAACAGTAGTTGATTTTCTCTAAGTCAGATAAAGAAATAAAGAGTATCGATGCTCGGCAATTACGAAGCCGTGAACGCTCATCTCTATCAACTTTTCAGTAGGCAACTGTATTAACGAAAGTATGATCAATGAAGAAAGATCATCACAAATTCTTCCCAGGTCATTTTTTTTTCTTTTTTTGACAGCGCTGACACACTAGTAAGTTCATAAGCAGTTTGATGGACGGATAAATCCACATTGGTTTTTATTTTCATGTTTGGTAGAACGTCTTGGGGAGTTGACAATTATTAAGCGCCATTTCCATTCATTCACTGCCATTGAGATAATACAATTTGATTAGCATTAGCCTATCCAGAGCTTGAAACACTTGCTTGGCAAGTCTGAGATTTTAGCCGTCACAGATGTTAAACGTTTGAACTTAACACCTGAAACTCAGCACACAGTGACGAATCGAACGAGGGAGAGAAGGTCCAGACAAGCTAAAGTTAATTGGATCCATATTATTTATATCGGTGAATGCACAGACGATGCCTAAAATTCCCTTGCCACTATAAGTTCTATAAGAAATATTTGTATGGAATGAACCTGTCAGCTTCGGAAAATGTGCCTACCATGCAGTGAGTAATTGATAAGTTCGTGTGTTTTTGTATTAACTATACCTACCGCTCAAAACACAAACAATGACAAATCGAATTACTTATGAAAGACATCAGATTAAATTATTATCCATCGTCATCCACTAATTCGAAGATAAAAATTATCGAAATAGAAAGCTGCACTACGGAGCCAAGCTCACCCTAATATCGAGGAAGAAACTTGGAATGGCTGAAACCCAGTTAATATCCATCTGGCTTCCAAACAAATCCTTTTCGGAGAAAGAAAAGGAAATTACTTTAGAAGGATATGCCTATAGTCAAACCAGCGTAAGGAATCCGATGGGCGCGGCAAAGAACGCAAAGCAACTTTGCCAAATCTCACTTAAGCGCGTGGTATAACTTGTCTCAATCGATAAAATTATATTTATATTCGAATCCTCAAAGTGCATTAGTTAGTGGATTAGGTTTGGCACTGCTGCGTTCAATTGAGCCCCGCCCCTAAAGGACTGCTTACGCTGGTTTGACTATAGATAAGTTGTAAATACTGGTGTGAAAGTTAGGTCCACAAAACCTTGCAAAACGTTTTGGACCAGAATTGAGAGCCTCTCAAGATCTTCACGAAGGTAAGCGGCTGGATATTGGGAAGAAAACTGATGTTGGTAACTACTAACTAAAGCAAAGCAAAGGTGTCACTGATTGGAATAACGAGAACAAGTTACATCGGTCCAATAGAATTATCTTAACCAGCACTTCAGACCAGCGCGTTGCTTCGGTCACTCTGGATCAAGTTCCGGCTGTCAACCCTAAATCAATTACGGTTGATGTAGCTGAAACATCAATTCGGCTCCATAAAATAGAGTTTCCAGCTATATCAAGCGTAATCGGGAGGTTTATCACATCTGCAACAGGGTACATAGTAGTGAAATTCTCCCTCAGACACCAGGCAAGTAATGGACCGCTTCCGGTTCTTTACTCCCGTCGCCATACCAGCCGATGCCGCCTATTGTCCCTAGTGATACGGTCAGGCACAAAAACAGTATATTAAAATTAATAGCAACCTTACATTGGGTGGAGGCGTCGAGAGCTAGGATATTGTCAGCAAGCATGCTGTATCCTGAAGCAACGAGATGATACCGGGCTGTTGATGGACAGAGTTTCAGAGCTGTGATGGCCAGCATTGCCGCCCGTTGAAATCCCAACATCTTTGGCATTGACCACACAGATCAGGTTTCGGAAATCACGGAATTGGCTATTCTCTGTGCAATACAATACTCTGTAAAAAAGAAAGCTGTTTGAGTGTTGTTCACGTCTTACATTTTGCAATCAACACTGTAGGAAAAAGAGGACTGTTTAGACTCTAGCTGATTTTCCTATCTATATTTGTAATAAATACCTTGGGGAAAGAAGCGCTGTCTACTTTTGAAAATGAATCTGGAAAAGGAGGATTGTTAAGACTCTAGCTAATGTCTCAACAGAGAAAAAGAAAAACAGGAAAGCAAATGCTGATGAGACTCTAGCCTATGTCTCCTTTTCTTTGTTGTTGCTATATTATTTCAGGCAAATGAGGACCGATTAGAATAGCTACAGCTCTGTTGTTGCGAAAACGATTTTGCTAACTGAAAACTGTTGTAAATTAAGCTAACGCATTAGTTCTGGAAAGAATACCCTTCGGTCCTGCAAAACTAACGATTTTTTTTTTTCAATTTTTCTAAACGGCTCAAGTTATTACCATTTTCAGTTGCAAAGAAAATTGAGTTGAAGCATGGAAATTTGTTTCACTGGAAAGAAATACTGTTGAAAGAGGACTGTTTTGACTATGGATAAGGTTCTAGTCGTTCTGACGAGAAACCTGATGAAGAGTAGTATTTACACTAAAGGAGTACGCAACGTTTCTGCTTTTTCCGTAATTTGTTCAAACGAAGGAAATTGAATAAATTCAGGAGTAAACAAATAGGATTGGAGAAATAAATAACATGTTTTTCCCTCCACTGTGGTCCAAAAATTTAGTAGCGATAAAACTACGGCAATGAATTTACCAGTGATGAATTTCACACGCAAATTTACCAGCAATGAATTTGCCGCGAAGAATATACCACGATGAATTTAATGCAATGAATTTTGCTAGAAGAATTTATACGAAGAACTTGTCTAGGAGAATATATCAGTAAAGACTTTCCCATGATGAACTAAGCTCGGTTGAAACACACGATGAAATTATTAGTGATTAATTTAACATATCATGTATTTACCGCGATAAACTTTCCGCCATGTGAATTTACCAACGAAAAGTTCACCGCCATGTGTTTAGCAGTAACGAATTAAATACGATGAAATTACGAGCGATGCATTTACTAGCGATGAATTAAAAGTGGCGTAGCGACCAGTGGTAAGTTTACAAGCCGTGAATTAATCGCGTTGAATTTACTAGTGATAATTTTGCTAGGCGATGAACTTACTAGCGCTAAATTAACCGCAAAAATGTATACAAGCGGTAAATTTACAAAGTAATAAATCTACTAGCAATGAACTTACGAACGATGAAATTGCCAAAGATGAATTTAGCAGCGTTGAATTTACATCGATGAATTTACTAAAGAGGAGTTACCGGGATGAGTTTACAAGCGATGCATTTACACAACGATGAATATACAGGAGTGGAATTTCGAGCACTGAACTTAGCAGTAATGAATTTCTAGTGATGTATTTACTAGTGATGAATTTACCAGTGAGGAATTTGCAAGCGATAAATTTACAGCAGTCAAGTAACCACCAATGAATTTGCTGTAATGAACTTACCTCGATTAGTTTACACGAATTTACTGCAATGAATAAATTAATTTCAATATGATGAGTATACTTTGATGCGATAACAGCGATGGTTTTAATGCGGTAATTGCAATGCAATGAGCTTTCACTGTAAGCTTATCACGACGAATTTTTCAGATGATGACCTTACCGCTATAAATTTGCAAAGAATGGCACGATGACCATCGCCGATTATAAGATGGCGATGGTGTGAAGACCATCTACATTTGATAGACTACGATGTTGCGATGAAACATCGCAAAAATCCAACGGCGATAGCGATAGTCCGATAGAAATTGTATCAAACAATCGGCGATGGCCATTTTCTCCATCGGCGATGGTGTTATGAGGAAGAACTGGTCCGATGAAATGGCTGAACATGCCATCGGCGATGGCATACGATAGGCATCGTCATCGGTTGCACTTCCGATCCAATGAAGTTATGAAATAAGGCTAAAAGTGCTAAAAAACAGCCTTATGAGTTTGAAACCTTTGTTTTTTAGTACCAGTAAAAGAAAGATTGGGTTACAAAGTTTGTTTAGTGACTTTAGTATTTTAGTATTTAGGGAAAATAAGGCTTTTTAATACATTCCACAGATCTAACAAGGTCAATTGCTATTAAGGTTTTGAAAGGTCATTAGATTTGAAGCATATTAGCAACTAGGTAAATAATAATTAAACTTTGTAAAGCAGGCTTTAATTAACCCTAATAACCTGGGCCTTACATTTCGCACCTTTTATCAGGTAGGAATAGTATTACTGGTGTAAAAATCGCACACAGGCCGAAGTTATAAGAGAAGCAGCTATTATTCGGTGCCTGTGGTTTGAGATCTTTGTATTTATAAAATGTGTTAATACGATGGTCCATCGCCGATTGTGACGCCCTACGATGGCCATCGCCGATGGTTATGTCATCGTAGGTCATCGCCGATGAAAATTAGCGAATTTTCGTTCCGATGGCGATGGAGCGTTGGTATTTCCATCGCCATGGTACCTACGATGGCGATGGCGCATCGTGCCATTGATTTTTCCATCGTAACATCGTACCACAAACGGAGATGCCGAGCTCTGTACGTTTCCAAGATGATTCTACCAGCGAATAATATGCGCGATAAATTCAGCAGCGATGAATTTATTGCCATAAATTTTCCAGTGATCAACCTAAAACCGATAATTTTACAACAATGGATTTTCCAGCGATGAATTTACAGGCGCGAATTTATCTAAAATTTATTAACTAGCGTTGAATTTTTCAGCCGTGAACTTACCGCGATAAATTTACAATTTACAATTGCGGGCATAGAATTTGCTGCGATAAATTTACGAGCGATGAAACGACAGCGATGAATAATTCACCGAAGTGAGTTTCTCGTAGGAATTTAGCAATGGTGGTGAACACCAGCTTAGAGTTCACGTGATCAATTTACCCCGATGAATTTAAGCGATTGCCTTCGCACAATAAATATATACGGGATAAATTTATGGCAATACATTTACCAGCGATGAATTTACCAGTAATAAATTTGTTAGCAATGAACCTACCTCGATCAAGTTTCACAGTGAATTTACACGATCGATGACCTTACCTTACTGCGTTGAAACTGAAACGATAAGTTTACAAGATGAACTTACCGGACGAATTCATCTTGACCATCTACCACAATAAACTTACTTAGGATATATTTACGAACTATGAATTTACAAACGCTCAGTTTCCGGCGATAATTTTTCCCGCGATTTGCGTACTGGAATGGATTTCCCGCATTGGATTTAAAGATACATGCAATTCCCGCAATGAATTTACACGATGACCTTACGGCAATGAATTTACACGATGACCTTACGGTAATGAATTTACACGATGACCTTACGGCAATGAATTTACACGATGACCTTACGGCAATGAATTTACACGATGACCCTACGGCAATGAATTTACACGATGACCTTACGGCAATGAATTTACACGATGACCTTACGGCAATGAATTTACACGATGACCTTACGGCGATGAACGAACTGCCACAAATTTATCAACGATGACATTGCAAGCGACGACTTTATATGCAATGATTTACGCTATGAAATATGAAATTGCCTTCTACTTATTTACTAGTAAGGAAAATACCAGTGACCATTTTATCAATGCTGAATTTACTAGCGATGAAATTACTAGTGAGTGATCCATTCACAAGCGATGCATTAACTGCGATGAATTTGCCACCGACGAATTTGCTGCGATGAACTCATCATTGATGAATTTGCTAGCAAAGAATTTACCATTGATGAATTAACGGCAATGAATTTAGGTATTTCAATGCAATGAATTTGCAAAGTGATGAATCTATAATACGATGTGGTGATTATACAAACGATAAATTCACCAATGATGAAATTATTAGCAATGAATATACCAGTGACGATTTAACAAGAGATAAATTTATTGTTATTGAACTCCCCAGTGTTGAATTTCTCAGCAATGGATTTAGAAGCAATGAATTGGCCGGCGATGAATTTACCAGTGATGAATATACCAGCCGTTTATTTACCAATAATAAATTCACCAGTGATGCATTTATGAGCGATAAATTTACTAACGATGAATAAGCCAGCGATGTTTTTACCAGCGATGAATTTACTAGACGGGAATTTACTAGACGGGAATTTACTAGACGGGAATTTACTAGTAATAAGTTCACCATGAGATGAGTTTACCATGGTGATGAATGTAACAGTGGTGAATTTACCAGTAGTAAATTCACGGGCGGTGAATTTATCAGCATTGAATTTACAACGATGCATTAGTCAGCGATGCATATATTATCGGCGGAAAATTTACCAGTAATGATTTTTCACCAGTTACGAATTGCTCTGCAATAAATTCGCAAGCGAAAAATTCACCTGTAGTGAATTTAACAGCGATGAATTTACCGGCAATGAAATAAACAACATTGATCAACTGGAGATGAATTTACCAGTAATAAATTTACCATTGGTAAATTAACCAGTAATAAATTCTCCAGTGATAAATTTATTAGTGATAAATTTGCAAGCGTTGGATCCACCAGCGATAAATTAACCAGTGGTGAATTTACTAGCAATGAAATCACCGACATAAATCAATCAGTGACGAATTTACAACTGATGAATTAACCAGCGATAAATTTGCCATGGCTGAATTAATCAGCAATGAATTTAGCTGCAATGATGTGGCCAGCGATAACTTTACCAGCAATGATTTTTCTTCTATGAATAAACCTGCGACGTATATACCGCGATGTATTACTAGCGATGAATTTATCATCAAAGAGTTTGCTAGCAAAGAATTTAGTGGAATAAATTTACCCCGCTGAATTTACCAGCGAAAATTTACTGCGATGAATTTACCAGCGATAAATTTACTGCAATGAATTTACCAGAGATGAATTTAGCAGCGATGAATTTGCTAGCGACGGATTTACCGCGATGAATTTATCAGCAATAATTTTCTAGAGGCTACCTTACAGCAGTGAATTGATCGCCGATAATTGTACCGTGATAAATTTACTAGATATGAATATAGAGATGAATATAGCAGCGATGAAGTTTCTATAGTGTCCCACATTTGCCTCACATTTTATCTTAAAAAAAGCAAGAGGGTATCTCCGCGAACACAGTCCACTCTCTCGGTATCGTTTCATCCCCTGCCCCAAAACGAAGGAGCAAACCATCTGGAACGCCACGTTTAAAATAACTAACGAACGAACTCTCCTGCTACCACGGTACTCCGTTTACTATATAGCCACACCTCTGCCACCGCTGTACTCCATTATATCGGAGTTCTACACTCCGCTGATAGCTTCGTATACCCCAGGCAGCGCCCCACTCCAGTTACCAGGAGCACACTCCCCAGGCAGCGCCCCACTCCAGTTACCAGGAGCACACTCCCCAGGCAGCGCCCCACTCCAATTACCAGGAGCACACTTCCCAGGCAGCGCCCCACTCCAGTTCCCAGGAGCACACTTCCCAGGCAGCGCCCCACTCCAGTTCCCAGGAGCACACTTCCCAGGCAGCGCCCCACTCCAGTTCCCAGGAGCACACTTCCCAGGCAGCGCCCCACTCCAGTTCCCAGGAGCACACTTCTTCACCACCTCTCAGCTCCAAGGAACGACCCGGAATCAGCGCCCGTGACTCACACATGGTCTTGAATACAAATCGGTGCGATCAATGCAAATAAGACCCAGGGTCTGGCGTGACCAGCGACTAGCTGTTGCACTTTACTATTAATCCTGTAATATTTGCATTGGCTTCGTAGAGAGGGACGACGTGCATCAATGCAGCTCTCATTATAGTAATGATGATTATTTTGATGTTGGTGAACATAGTTAAAATAATATTGTTAGTAATAGTATTTTGTTTTTTCTCATTATTATTAGTATCAGCAACTTCATTAATATAATTACTGACATTATGATCATCATGGTCATCATCATGATAATCATTATCGCATTGGTAAAATCAAATGGCAATAGGAACAGTGATAATAATAGTGCACAGTATATGTGTTTCTGAATGATATTTAACAGTGACTCGGTAGTATTAACATGCAAATATTTAAACAGAACTGCAATTATTTTGATAACAATGACAATATTAACAGCGAACAAATGATGGAAATAATTAATAGCTAGAGTGCTGTTAATATCAGTGATAATTTGTGCATCGATGTTAATATAAAAATAAACCATAATTAAGTCCGTAATGAAAACAATAAAAACATTCCTAGACCGGTGAAAATACCACAGAATATTTGTGTCGTTTATCAATTTTGCCTAAAGGTGAAAAAAGATTTCGAAGTGCAAAAATATCTTGAGTTAACCAAAAAGTTTCTTTTCTGAGTAAATTCATTTTCAACAGTTGTTTTCGATGTATAGAGAATATCAGCGATTTGTCTGGTGGTCAGACCACAGGCTTGTTAGACTACAGCTTTTAGTGTGAACGGGCAATTATCCATATCTAAACGATGTCTGTGGGGTTATGTTCACAGAAAATCGTACACACCACAACTCTGCCTGCTTCACAGCATTTGCTGGTACTGTTAGCAGCATGACACTTCACTACGTCTCTCACATATACGTGCTTATTGCAACAACACCATCACGTATGAATGTGAAATGAATACAGCTTCACGCAGGGTGTGTCGAGGCGTTGTTGACACATTAGCAGGCATGCCAATCAGTTTAGGCCGGCAAGAAAGAAGTGTACCGCTTGCTGAAAACTGCCCGATCGAAATCGAGTCAACCATTCCTGGCACACCAGTTCTGAAACAGCATTTTCTCCGCACATATAGCTCACATTTTCTGTTGCTAGCTCTCCTTTTCAGCCGAAGGTAACAGAAGATGTCGATATTGCTCCGGCTGATATCTATTTCATAAGTCCAAAATGCGAGCAAAAAGGTTAGAACCTCCCTCCTTCGAGGCTTATCTCCCACTGATATAAATTTAGTCGCTGTGCTGACTACGATATCCAAAGAAAAAGAACATAGGAACATGGATTAAAAGACCGGAAAATTGATGTTAAAAAGCCAAACAAACTTTTTGGCCAACCCAATATATTTCATGCCAGGCAGCACAAGCACTAGCAATCATAAGTTAAAGGACAGTAAAACACTTAAATACTAAACCTTTATTACAAATACAATAATGAACGAAGAGGCATGAAAATTAACTTAATTCTAGATACATACTTTCAATGTATCATAATATTTTTTCAGAACACTGTAAAACATGGCAACGAAGTAAACAGTAACAGAATGAAAATATTAAATTTTTCCTCAGCCGAAAGTTAAAGGAACCCATCATAAAATACTGAAATATAAATAAATTTCACGCAAGTAACATAATATTTTCAAAAGTACGGTATTAATCGTTAGTAAACATCGCATTGTTTTCCATAACCTCATCAATAGCATCGTTTGCAGCAGAAACTTTATAATTTTTAGAATACTGCGGGATTAGCTTGTTTCATTCGGCTTTCAAAAACTCACTATATAATAATACACAGTTGTTGGTCCTTGCTCCCTTGCTCCAATGTTGGTCCGTCTCTCCGTTGCCCAGTTAAGAGTTTAATAGGAGAAAATTCATGTACTGAAGAATAAATTGAGATACCATACAATTTCAGCGCTTAGAGTACCGGTGACAAATATAGCTCTGGATCTCCGACCTCTGGATCCCGGGATCTGGATCCCCAGCCTCTGGATACTTGGCCTCTGGATCCCCACCTTCATTGCTGAATGATATCGAAGTAGTTAAATCTTCACGCTGAGCAGACGCCTTTTTAAATTCAATGAACATCTCAGCCAAATTTCGACGCTGGAGGTTCAACAGTCAATTGGTATCCACAATACGGTGAGCCCTGGGCATTTCCAGTGAATTCTTTTGACTGAACTATATTTTTCTTCGTGCAGCTGAACGCTTAATTAATCAATTCCAAGCTGATATTCACTCCTTATCGTGCAGGGGGGGGGGGATATTTTGCTATCGCAAAACTCATTGTTGTACAGCTTGCGTTTCACTAATGGAAGATCAGGCCTGCAGGGATGAGACCTATAATATAGCAAAACCTATACTGGGAACCGGAACAATAAAAAGCTCAATCACAAAATTTTTGCCGCCATTTTTGACGGCTGGGCCCTCTGCTATCCATAATAATATCCTGATTTATAAAATTTTTGGCTTGAGCACCTGCTCCAATGATCTTCCGCCGTTTCCGATTGTATTGAGATTAGGGCTTTGGGGTAGCGAATTCATAACTGCTATCCATAATTTCTAAAAAGGTGGCAAGGAATGTTGTCCCGCATGGAAATGGATGATTGCAGAGTTGCTGCAGCGTATTCGATTTTTCTCACCATTTCGGGACGCGTAGGTACTGATTAATAGCCCATAATTATTCTGCTTTCTTTAATGCCACAGCTTGGTAATAATAGATAGCAGATTCGGTCAATTTCTTCACTCGCAGCAGGGTAAGCTTCTGTTCTTAAGCTGTCATTGCATTTGCTCAGACATCGCACTGTTGTGGCGGAATTCCCACGGTAACGGCAAACAATACTACAGATTCTAACGCTCTGACACAGAACAGCTCAGGTGCATAATAATAATAATTAGAAAAACCTTGCCCTGTTGCATCCGATTGATGATCCCCGCCGTATCATAGATACGTACGTTAGCTTCATAATGCTGCCTGATTCACATTATTTTGAAGATTTTACCGACTTTCTTCCAAGCTATTTGACCGATGACAGCTGCTGAACCTTAAAACTATTTACTCCAATTTTCTTCTATCTAATATTGAAAAGCGTAACACACGAACGAACGAAGGAACAACGCCATTAATATTATAGATTAGTCGTGTAGAGAATGTAAATGCGACCGCGGCCTTAGGGCAGGAAGATTTTATTAAGGAGACATTTCTGAACAGTCCCTCCCTACTCGGACGGTGCCCCTTGTGCATTCTGTCTTGGCATTTTGCCCCAATAAGAATGTCATGTGCAATGTGCATGCTTATTCATGGCGAGCATCATAGACAAATGGTGTTCATTTGTCTGGGGTGGCACCGGCAAGATGAATATTCACATGACGTGAAAAAACTGTGAAGATCGGTAGGTAATAAATTGATAAATATAACCAAGAGACTGCTAAAGCATGGTAGAGGTAAAAGTTAGGAATAGACGTATCGATGAATAGATTGACGTACGGAGCCACAAACAGAATGATTACTATACTGTACTAGTGGACCCGTACGTGAAGAATTCACGCAATAACCTATACGTTTGCCTAATGCCTCTAGGCCGGTGGGGAATCTCCTCTTCTCTTATTTGCTTCTTAATTTTCGTCTTTTCTTCATTGATCCTTTGTCGTGCTGTCATCCTTAGATCTTCTATATAGACAGGCACAAGTAACATCTTGAGTAAAACACTTCAACAAA
>LQNS02276927.1:8950461-8970436 GCA_001587735.2 Parhyale hawaiensis | reverse complement strand
CATAAGGTCGCCCTATACTTTGCCGTAGATTCGATGTATGGAGAAGCTAATATACACTCGTACAAATCAGACTAAGCCTGCGATGGCTTCATTGTTGGAATTTCAACTGTCCCTGCTTAAGATACGTTTGCCATCTTCTGCATCCCGGCCTATTTTCTGCCTATCCCTTTCAATGGAGCTTGAGAGGAGCACCAGAGCCTCCAACCTGGGCTAATTTCCACCTATCTATTTTGTTAAGAGCGTTACACCAAACATATAAATATATATATATATATATTTATAAACACACGACTGTCATTCTTAGTATTAGATTATAATTTTGCTTGAGGCCCCATCTGTTCGTACGTCCATCCTTCCACGTGTCTGCACGTTACGCTTTTCAGTATTAGATTGAGCGAAATTCAACTTGCAAGAAGCTCTGATTTTCGCTGGAAGATCAACCATAGCTGTCTTCGCTTCGCTTATTGAAAAAAATTTCAGTCCGTGTCGAAGCAAAGACGTTCGGACGACAGTCGTCCGAAAGTGTTCCATCAACTAAGCGTCCGAGTGCACCGTTGTGTCCGTTTCAGCAGCATATAAGCACGTAGCCTTCTGAGTTCTAATTTATTTCAATTTTAAAGGTAATCGAATCTTCACTACCTAGTAACACTTGAGTGCAAAATGACTGACGGCTCACAATTCAGTGAGTGGACATACAGTTCAGTGATAATTGTTAGCTGTCGAGTCAGTACAATTAGTAAATGTTCCCAGCAACGAACAGAATATGTATATAATATATTTAATTAAAAGTTTGTTCTACCTCATAAAGCTACACATATTTTTACGATTTAAGTTGGCACAAAAGCTATTAAGGGAAGCAAACTCAAGTTATAAACGATCTCCTTGATCGCTCTGAAAATTTAAGTCAACGCATGAACAATCTTAACAGCGATATTCATATTTGAAAAGTCCTAAGTTTGATTGTACCATGTTCCTAAAATTTCAGCAAGTGCGATTACTTGCTGGTGTTCTCTTTTGCCCACTTACTCCGCTTGACGGAACATCCTCACTAACATCGTCGAAATCAAATAGCAAATCCGTGTTTTGGACCTGGACAGTAATATGCTTCTGTTTACCTTGTAGGTAAAATTTCGCTCTTCTGAACCTCACCCCAACAAGCGCTATGCATCTTTCTTATGAAAATCAATGTACCCCCCGGCAAGCACAATGAAGATGAATGATCATACATTCTGCTCCTACTTTCCGGCGGTCATGTACGCTACCTGGTTACAAATATTGTAGTAAGTAATTGTACACAACTGACAACTATGCGTCGCCTTGTGCCACTTCTAGTATTTTTTTATCTTCAAGCCTGTGTAATGCATATCATCTGTGGTGCTGCTAAGAGTAGTGTTGCTTGCTAATAGGTCAGATTCTAATGATACTGATATGCACATTCATATATCATATAAAAACTTGCTAGAATATAAAATTGTGTAAGTGGCGCATTGAACAGCATTTTGTTGTTCATGCTTGTGGGTGTAATTCAGGGGAGATAATTTGCCTTTGCAAAGTTAACATTTCACTTAAAATATCGAAAACATATGACTGCGACTAAGTCCACTTCGGCGTAGACCTGTCAACGTCTCTGTCATGCTGCAGAAATGGGAATGAAAGAAAATGTAAGTCTTTCCAGTTAAATTATAGACACTGTAGTCAACATTAACAACTGTCCATCAGTGTTTCGCGGATACAGACTGATTGAACTGATATGCGATGTGCAGTGTTTCAAGTAGGAAGAACACACAGATAACCTAGAGCTGCACTTTTACAGCGCAAACCTCTGCCATGCAGCGTAATGCAAAAATACAGAATGCTAGACAGACAAAGAGGAAACGGGCAGCCATAGCATCACTAAACTTTAATCTCGTGTTCCATGTGACATTCCTAATAGTTCCTGTAAATTTTGTGAAGATCTAGCCTTAACTTCAACTTAATTCGAAGGCTGCATTTCTTCTACCTTGACTAGTTTTTGCCTGTTTTTTGCCTGAAATGAAAGACACTAATATAAAATTTCAATAGCCAAATTTATCAGAGCCGTATAAGAATATGATATAATGATAACAACAATAATCCACTATATAAAAATACAGTAGTTGGTCGCGTCACTGACGTTTGCTTGCTTACTAGCTCTTTTGGTTGGTCCTTCCCTCAGTCACGCTGTTAAGGATTCAGATAAGAGAAAATTCATCCACTGCAAACAAGTTAAGATACCATAAACTTTCAGCCCTTGGAGTTATGGTGACAAATATAGCATCTGAAATTTATTGTCAAAAGCGGACATACTGCATTTTCTGAATTTCACTTTGCTTTGTAGAGAGCATGGTAAATGAAAGGCGGTATCTTCGATAAAGTTTTAGATCCTGTTGGGTATCAGCTATATCGCATATTTTTACTAAATTTCTTCGTAGCGGTGAGAGAGGCTCAGTCTTGGTTGGAATGTGCGTTTCTTTGGGGCAAAATCTATTTATCTTATGCTAAGAAGCACTTTGATGGTACAAGACGTGAATGCCAAAGAGGTTAAACGGGGTTAGGAGTGACATCCACGAGGCAATAACGACATATCTCTGCTCTGCTGCCTTAGCCTAGGGATCAATAACGATACCTCCACAAGGGCCATCCAGGGACGGCGACGAAGTTCAGTACCGAAAACTGAACCCTTCAGCTCACTCCATCAAAGATGTGGATGGTCAATTATTGTTCGCCTATCTCTATTTTTTTTACCACGTAACTAGAAAATTATCAACAGATTTCCATGACATTTGCAGGAAATGTTAAGAATGTCACAAGAAACAAATTCCAGCAAGGTTCATATCTTTCGTATGCATGTCAGGGGAGAAAGAATGTGCTGTTCAGCCTAATTGGAAAAGAGAGAACTCATCGCTAATGGTGAAGGTCTAGTAAAGTTGATCACATTTCCTTCTGGAAAACCCATACACAGTGATTTGTGCTACATATATTGGCCACCTTGTGCCAGAGAGGTGTACGGCTGCAATCGACCACTGTTCATCAAGAACTGTGCCTGCCCACTACCCTCCCCATTTCTGGGAAAAACAAGTGCCTCCACGGCAGCTGTACATACCCACCAAATGCTGAGTCAACGCGTCAAGTGCTGGAAAGTTCGCTTGCTGGGTTGCCATTTGCACTTGCAACGTTCGGTGTCGAGAGTGCAGCATGCTACTAAAGTTTGCACTGGCCGTGTTACACCGTTTTTCTCTAATAATCCTTAAACGAATTGTCGGATCATTATGGTATTTCAACACAAAGCCTTTTACACCCCTACCTAATTTATTGCCCAATTCTATTACTTTTTCTTCCAGGTCACGTGGCATAAATTCGGTAGGTAATCAACAGAGCAATCAGGACGGGCAGTAGACAATTATTTCAGGGGCAGTAGACAGTTAATTATTCTACATTACTGCATTTCTCTCAGAGAGCAAATTTCGCTTTAGAGGCCAGAATTTTAGCATATATTTGACTATGGAAGACAGTATCATGGATACGGTGCACTCACATTGTATATAAGCTGACTGGAGTTGTATTCAAGTTAATTGCAGTGTTTCACTCTAGATTTTACTTTGGAAAAGGCACATTTAATTAATAAAGGGGATAGGGAACATCAAAGAAGACCGAGACTATTACAGTCTCGAGAACGAAGACGTGCTACAACTGGAGAAAGATGAAACGCCAATGCAACACGGTGACAAGCAGAAATTGAAGCAGAAAAATTACAAAAGGGAATAAGAGCTTCTAATAAGCGTGAGCGAGAAAATGTGTAAACGGTAAGTGAGCATACATATATATATATAAATACAAAACATTGAGCCAGGACTCGATCTGGGGACCTAGAGATTACCACATCGATACTCTACCAGTAAGCCACAGCAGCTAAAAGCAACGCAAGCACACGAGGTGCTTGTGCTGCCGCTGCATATATATATATATATATATCGATTATTGGGTGAAATTTTTCACGCACGGGACTACTAGTAAATGCACAAAGTGTTTTATTACGTGAGGCTGAATCAAGGTAATAACTGCAGCGTTATTTTTTCTGTAAATTTCAAGCTCCTCTCAGTTAATTTTCTAAGTATCATAGAAAAGATTGTGTACACTGTGACAAACAAGCAAGCACGCAATCAAGATTATCAGACTTTCGAGTGAATCGGTAGATTTTATGGTTTAGTGCATCTATAGGACGACAATAAAAAATTGTGAATCCTTTGCTGGCAAAACATTCGTGACTTCCAAAGTGAAATAAAAGTACGAAAGCCGGCATTTAAAAGTTAAAACAAGTTCTTATAGGAGATACAAAACAAAGTTTTGATTTACTGTTGAGTTATGAGGACGAGAAAAGAGATTTGAAATGTTGGCATGATAGAAAATTGAACTTTGATTTTAGTAATTATTCCCATTACTACCGAGGAGGTTATGTTTTCGTCGAGTTTGACTCTTTGTGTGTCTGTTTTCTGTGTGTTTGTTTGTCTTTCGGTCTGTCACGTATCTTTACGAAATTTACAAGGATTTTGTTGGGGATGTTAGGAGAAACAGATAACTTTTGGTGTAAATACGTTGACGAATCCTTTGTTGGCGAAACATTCATGAGATCCATAATTACAACTAGAGCATTCTGAGAGTGCATACCTCCGCCGCCAAGCATAGCAAAGGTGATGAAAAATTCGACTTCTTTCTGCAACTATGATTTCCTTTATATCAAGACCACAATCGAATAGTTTGTGCCTCTTGATGGTTATAACAACTTCTGTCATATTCTTGAAAATCCGTTCATAACTTATTGAGCTATGCTGCTTACAAACTTTCTGACAACATTGGTCGAACAAACAACTAGACCAACCAATAATCACCAAATTTAAACATTCATGTCTCTCAACATTACTAACAATTCCGATAACCCTCATGAAGAACCGTTTATTAGTTTGTTTTCGTTAGTATAGTAACAGGAATGAAATCACCCACCAAATCAAGCAAACGAATAGATCGTCACAAAACTTGGTCTGTACTCTTTGTAAAAAAGAGGCACCCAAACAGACAGGCAGATGAACGGATCTTCACCAAAAGTAAAAAAATCTGTTTTTTTTTTTCAATGTACCTTACAATCCCTGCAAACGTCATCAAAATCCCTCCATAATTTTTGGAGCTATCTTGGTGGCAGAAAAAAAGAAAACAGTCAGACGTACAGACAAAATCATGAAAGCATAGCCATGGAAATTTGCCGTTAACAGTCAAAACCATTTTTTTATAGGAGATAGAAAATAATTTTTTAGAATACTGTAGAGTTATGAGAACGAAAAGAATTTAAATTTTTCCATAAGAGAAAACTGAAGTTTGATTTTAGCAACTATCCTCGTTATACTGAGGCATAGACCACACCATACAATCACTGGACACTGAAGTCAGGCCTCTCGCAATTGGGCCTGGAGGCCGATTTACGTAAGTGTTAATAAAATATGTTCTAATAATCACAGAGACCTCAAACAAAGATTAATTTTTTTCGTTGTACGACAAGGAATGCGTTGTAGAGTGGAGAATCTAAATTCACAATCATATAATTTTCACTAGCGATATATATCATACCATTGGACACAAAGAAAAATTTAAAATTTATCATAATTACTAAGAACACTAAAATTTTATAGAAAAAATTAGCTCATATGTACTACTCTTAATATTCTTTAATATAACATCCAATTGAGTTTATTTCCAATGACGGATCTGAAGCAATGTCTTCAGAAATTGATGTATGTAGAGCTTGCTGATAGACCTCATCCCAATAGCAGCAACAAAAGTGAGGTTAAGAAAACCCCATAATGTTGAAAAACTGAATTTAAAACCACAGTAACGCCATAAAATGTAAAATATACTAAAAATGCACATTGAACTATGAGATAATGATACCAAGGTAGCCGGTAAATGATATTAACACATAACAATTTCTGGCTGATACAACCCTTCATTACTTGAACTATCTAAAGCTGCACATCGTGAGTGTCCATATCATTTCACATAACTGCCTAGGTATATTACACCATTTCGTGGTCGCCTAAGGTATATCACTTCATGGTTTTCTATGTTGCATCACTTTTAGGTTGCTTGAGTGACATTACTTCATTGGTGCTCATGTTATATCACTTCATTGGTGCTCATGTTATATCACTTCATTGGTGCTTACGTTAGCATTAGTTCAAGTGGGCCTCAGTCACATTACTACATGACTGCCAACAGTATACAGTATTATTCAATGGGTGACTAGGTTTTATCACATCATGGTTGCCTAAGTTAAATCACATTGTAGAAGTTCACAGTCTTTGAAATTTATAGAAAAATAAATAAATTTCAGGACCAGGAGGAATCAGAGATACTAGCCGCCAAAATAAATACCATTTAATAAGTTGAATTAAAAAAAAAAACACATTCCAATAGAGAACCACCTATCAGGGCCTCAGCTGTAATCAGGGGTGTCCCTTAATAGTTTCACAATACAATTTCTAAGAGGTCACAAAAGAGCTCACTAAGAGGTCACAAAACAGGTCACTAAGAGGTCACAAAAGAGCTCACTAAGAGGTCACAAAAGAGCTCACTAAGAGGTCACAAAAGAGCTCACTAAGAGGTCACAAAAGAGCTCACTAAGAGGTCACAAAAGAGCTCACTAAGAGGTCACAAAAGAAGATCATAATTGGAGGTCACAAAAGAAGATCATAATTGGAGGTCCGGTGAATAGGCATTAGCAGGTATCTAGAATCTCTGTAAAGACGAGAAAGAAAACTGTAATAGCCGCTGCACATTCTATATTTCCAGAAGTATGAACGCAAGCTCTATCACCCGTTCCTAACGAAGGCCAACCATTTTCTAGCCCTACGCATGCATACAGTTCATAATAAAGATAAACCCTCCGGTATAAAAGGAGTATTATTGCTGTTGCATTATTCCAAAGTTGAAGTTTGGTCCCACCATAAAGGCGCTATCACGTAAGAAAAAGTAGGAAGATATAGCACGCCTGCAGCCACGTGGAACCCATTCACGAGGGTGTTCCTACACTGGTTCAAAACTTCTTAAGCACAGTAAGGCGGGCAGGAAGAGGAAGAACGAAGCCCAGCATCAACAGTAGAAGAATAAGTATGGGAGGCAGCAAACTAGGATAGACAAGACTGCTCTACCAACAGCCTAGCTAACAGCAAGGGCAACCAACACGATCCTCCTGGGGTCGCTGCTCGCTAGAGCATAGGATGGCCGAACCTAGCCAGCCAGAACGTACGGCCCAAAACCCATCCCATGCAGATGGGAACCAAAAACTGTATGTGCCCATGCGACCCCCTCTCGATCAACGCAATTAAGCACAGCCATTAGAAAATACAAAAGCTAATCAGAATAACCAGTAGGAGTAACAGAAGAGTAAAGGTTCCCTACAGCAAGAGTCGCACTAAAATAAATGTGGACGTTAAATTCATACCTGAGAAATAGTCTCGTTTACCCGCATAGGACACTGCAAAAATCAGTACACGAAAAGCGCTAAAAATATCATTAATTATCACCGCGCAGCACCACCAGCACTATTCATGAAACCACACTGGGCACCCGCAGCCTCAGACCTCAGCAGCGGTCGGCCACGTAATCCCAAGGTGCGGTCACCTCACACCATTCGATACAAATACGAGTTGGAGATAGGCTGCGATCTACAACAACATCTTAGTCAACCCCCCTGCCTACCTAAAAAAATTATTGTTATGACTCAACTCCTTCTGCCTCTTATTTGGTGGGCAAGCAACAAAATTCATCACCGTAATCTTTATGGCCAGCTAATTATAGTTTTTTTGGCATTGGTCACATCTAAGTCAACCCACCAGACTCCCTGCAAAAAATTATTACCGGTAACGTTGCTAAACTCCTTCTACTACTTTTTTTTGGGTTGACAGACATATATACAAATATATATCTATACATACAAATATTTATAGCTACTTGAATCTTCAACGAAAACATTACCACCGCTCTTCGCTTTGCTCGCGGGTGATACACAAATAGATCGTGACAAAAATTTGATGATTTACGCTTTGTGATCTATCGGTAGGTACCTAACAACTCATGCGAATTTCATAAAAAAATAACTGCAGCAGTCGAGTGCAGTCGAATAACTGACTGAAGTCTGCAGCAGTTGAGTGAATGCTGCTGCCAGAGGCACGGCTTCCAGTTCTACCGTCTGCAAGAATTTTGTCGCTAAGCGCGTACGTATGCCAAATAAGGGTTAGTTAACAAATCCATTAGATGTTTAATCGGCATTTCATTACAAATCGAACATACCACGAATTTTAGAAGCTTCTCTTCTCTAACATAAAACTTTATTTCACTAAATGTTTGGAAATAATTTAACGCTACTGCAAATATCAAAGGATGTCATAAACAGTTGCTCTACGTAAATACACTTCAAGCCTTAATATTTTTGCAAATTTTTTGTATATAAAAATTTTAGAAGTATCTACAGGTTTTTCAGTCATTACTGAACGTAAAAAAAAAAGTCATATAGCTTAAACAATTTATGAAAAAGTAATGGAATAACAAATAAAAATGCGCCTGCCGCACCGTGCAGTCAGGCCCAATTGCGGGACCGAAAGCTGCCATAGGAGCCAGTGTCTAGTCAACGTATGGTGTGGTCTATGATTGAGCTTATGTACGGAATCTGTTTAAAACTGCCATTCTTGAAGCATATTTTCCTTCTCGGGAGCAATGATAGGGAACTCTAAGGGGTACCGGAAAGTCCGGTCTTGTGTATGTTAGGAATAATAATTGATATAAATATAACTGACAAAGCTTTATAGCTCAACAACACAGTCACCATCATTACATATAACCTTTGTCCATCTGCTTGTAAGTTTTTTAATCCCCCCTATGAAAAAAAGTAACGTCTTTGAAAGAAATAAATGAACTAGAGCACTCTAAGAGCGCATACCTCCGCCAAGTGAGCCAACGGTAGCAAAAATTCAAATTGGCTCTGAAACCATAATTTTCTTTGCATAACTTCATCATTTGTGCCTTTTTATATTAAAAACAGCTTGTTCAATTTTTTTGAAGATCCGTTCATAACTTTTTGAGTTATACTGTTAACAACGTTATGACAAATATGAGTCAAACATACAAACAAACAAACCGGTCTGCACCAAAATTTGATCATTTATGTCTTTTATCATTACTAACAACTCCTACAAATTTCATAAAGATCCATTCATTATTTTCTGAGTTATTTTGCTAACAAGCATATAATTAAAAACAGTGACAAACGAACGAACCAACAAACCATTACCAAAATTTGGTCACCTACTCTTTGTTATATACCTAACAACTCAGGTTAATTTCATCAAAATCAATTCATAACTTTTTGAGTTATGGCATCGAGAAAAATTATGCAAACAAACAAACGGATGGATATATCTTCACCAAAAGTTAATCATCTGTTCCTCCTAACATACCTAACAATCCTTGTAAATTTCATCCAAATCGGTTCATAACTTTTTTGAGTTATCTTGGTGACAGACAGACAGACAGAGAGACAAAGATACAGACAGACAGACAAACACGACGAAAACATAACCTCCTAGACGTAGGTAATTAAACTTCGCTTCTTTAACCTCATGACCATTTATAAATCTTTTTCCACTGCTGAACAAATGGAACCAGAGCACTCTGAGAGCGCATACCTCCGCCAAGTGAGCCAACGGTAGCCAAAAATTCAAATTGGCTCTGAAACCATAATTTTCTTTGTATAAACTCCAAAATCTAATCATTTGTGCCTTTTTATATTAATAGCAGCTTGTTCAATTTTTTGAAGATCCGTTCATAACTTTTTGAGTTATACTGTTAACAAACGTTATGACAAATATGAGTCAAACATACAAACGAACAAACCGATCTGCACCAAAATTTGATCATTTATGTCTTTTACTATTACTAACAACTCCTATAAATTTCATAAAGATCCATTCATTAGTTTTTGAGTTATTGTGCTAACAAGCATAAAATTAAAAACGGTGACAAACGAACGAATCAACAAACGGACCACTATCAAAATTTGGTAATCTACTCTTTGTTATATACCTAACAACTCATGTTAATTTCATCAAAATCCATTCATAACTTTTTGAGTTATGGCAACGAGAAAAATGAAGCAGACAAACCAACAAACGGATGGACATATCTTCACCAAAAGTTAATCATCTGTTCCTCCTAACACACCTAACAATCCCTGTAAATTTCATCCAAATCGGTTCAAAACTTTTTGAGTTATCCTGGTGACAGACAGACAAAGAGACAGACAGACACGACGAAAACATAACCTCCTTGGCGGAGGTAATGAATGAAAAATCTGATGGAGGAATGTCTTAAATTCCATGGTCATTTATGTGGTCGGTCTAATTAGGTTAGATGCATTAGGCTTAACTATGTGTTTTAGGATAAATACTCTGTTGGGATTCACCTGGTGCGATAGGTTACACGATTTGTGTTACGGAGACTGGCTGGCTGAGTTCGTCAGGATTGATGAAAGGTATCAGTTTAGACAAAATTTGTCAAGTTAGTTCAATCAAAGTAAGTTAGCTTAGCTACATTTTAGCAAGAGAGAGCATTTATAAACCATGGAATTTCCGCGAGTTTCGCTTAACTGAAGCAAACACTGAGGTGACATACGAAGTAAGGAAGGAAACTATGTAGGTAGCAATGAAGAAAATAATGGAGAAAATATTGTAGAAAGTAATGAGAAAAGTAGAGAGTTGTTATGAAGGAATACTGAAGGCAGTGATGAAGAGTATAACGAAGGACCTAGAGGCAGAAGCGATGAACGATGAGATGAAAAAAGGGCTGAAAAAAAAAACGAACGAACCAATTAATGAAATAAATAGCGCCTTGAGCAAGAAGGGAATAAAGAATAAATTAAGGAAGGAAGACATGAAAGATATCATAAAGTATTGGAGAATATAACGTACCTGTTCGTCAGTGAGACTTGATCTTCCGCACTAGCGTGCGCGAGGCTGACACACCAACATTCGGCCACATTAAGTAGTCTGTATTAAAAGCGGTCCATTTGCACGGAGCTATGGACATTATTGGACATCGATGCTGGTCACTTTCATTTTGGTCGCAGTTTGTGCTCAACAGGAGAGTCTGTAACGCGTCATCTCTACAGTGCACGTAACGCTGACCACAATGATTTTTTGGATAAGTTTTGACTGCCATGCTAGTAAGGCATTTCGAGTGTACTGCTGCATTTTGTTAAGCAACTTTAGTCCCGACACAATGAAGCTATTGAATTATATTGTTGAACAATAGTACTGAAAATTGTTAGGTAGCTCCAAGACAATTGCGTGATTTGACTAATATATTTCTAGACAGGACGAGGGGGGGGGGGGATGGATGGTGACACTTCGCCGAAGTTTAAGAGACCTTCTCGTTATCTTAATTCGATAATTAAGTTCTAAGATTAGACTTGGTTAATGGTTCCACGTTTTTCCATTAGCAAATGCATTAAATGAAATGGCTGAGAATTTACGCTTGCACGCTATGCACTCTGCGCACTTAGCACTCAATCTTTTAAAGAGAGGAGCGTTAACATATCATATTCTATTTATGTATTCGCTGTTACATATTTAGTAACTGCACTGTTGGATTTATTAACTAATTATGAGTGCAGCAATCAACAACTAAAGGTGTACGTCCAGGTTTGACTTCTTATCACAAGTTGTCTGAATATTTTTTTCCGCATGGAAGAATACGTTAAAGCATACGCGACTCTATTGTTACTAATTTGTTCTTTCGTTAAGCCTCACTGCAATGTTCAGTGCGGTGTTTTAGTTTAGTTCTAAGATAAACTAAAAACAGAAGCAATTTTTACCAGCGTAATGTATATCGACCGCTTTGGCACTTACCCTAATGGATACAAAGTGATGCTGATTGTAAAGAGATTTCCTTTTACGAAATGAAATGGGAATAGAACCAGGGACAGATCGTTCGAGAATAAAGTTGAAGTTAAAACTAAGCCCCACATTGTGCCCAGTAAAAGGAAGCTTTTTGAAACAAGTTGATATTTATGCAGTGCAATACTTTGTGCATCAGCTTTAATTACCCAAGTGCATAACCTGATTGCAAAATTTTCTGTCAGCAGTATTCGTGATGTATTTTTCCCATTACGTAAAGGCTGCTCGTTAGCTAAGTCTTTAGAACATTTGATAAAATTATACATCCGCATCTGATAAATCTATGCGTATATTTGGAATCATTTCTTCAAAAGATAGCAAATTTCTGTTCATGGAAATTTTGAATTCCAAAAGTGCATTACAGAATCGATTCATGATTTCTCTTCAGTCAATAACTTTCATTAATATATTATTATTATTATTATTATTATTAGGGTTCATCAGTTGGGATTTATTGCTGGAAATGGACTTCCCTTGGCAAAGAACCTTAACTCACGAACCAAAATTGTCAGTGATTATCGGCAAGAAGCATAAAATTCGTAGGTCATAGAATTCTTGAAAGAAATTCCTTCCCCAAACTTCTGTAGCACAGAATATGGTTAGTAAATCCAAGATTACCGTTCGTGTAAACCACACACAGGTAAAAGTAAACTTGCTCTAACGGCATACGTCATCAGCAAGCGCTGCTTCGTGCTGCAGATATATAACCATTAGGCTCCAGATTAGAGCTCAGCCGTTGTCGACTACACACTATCCGAGCTATTACGCCCAGCGACGGAAGACTCACTGACAGCTACAACTCCCCCACTCCAACTACCCTCATTACTGTTTTGGTGAGTTTACTCCCTCATAGTAACCTATGAATGTTAAAAACGCTGACGCTGCAATCCCAGGCACAATAATATTGCATTTGTTTGGTTAAGACATGAGTTGCAACTTTGAGACAGCAAGTGTATCTCTCAAAGTACTCTGCAGCGTTTATAGAAGGGGATTTGAATGTAGTCAGATTGATAAATAGGCTTACTTTACTAACATAGTTTAATTAATGCAAAAAACTAGCTTTTCATCAAGATATTCACAATATAGGTTAACTGAGCTAAGTTTTACCAGCAACTGAATCTTCAATGGCTCACGAGTGACAAGTTTAGGGACCGTATGCATAAGTGGCTGGTGTGAGTGGTTCGTCAAAGTCGATCTAAGCCACGCCCACTTGCCAGAAGCTTCAGACACGAGCGGAGGTTTGGCGCCTCTGCGTCTTTGTTGAAAAGACGTTAAAGCAGCACAATTAAGTTTAAAAAGCTGGGACGCTCTATTCTACAAAGTATGATTGGATGTGCGGCCTTCTCATGGAGTGACTCAGTAAAGGTTAATGCCTAATATGCATTGAGCGAAGCCAAAGCTTGCATGAGTTAGATCCACTTTGTGGAGCAAAGCAAAATGCTCTGCTCAGCCCACTCCCAAAAACATCGTCAAAGTTGTGTTTAAGTGCTCATAAGTGGCACAAAGTCCAGCTGCAAAGTTAAAGGTAGCGCGGGGAGAACAAAATAGTCGCAAAATCGCAGTCGCATTGAAGTCATAAAGTCGCAATCGCGCTGGAAGTCACAAAGTCACAGTCGCGCTAGAAGTCACAAAGTCACAGTCGCGCTGGAAGTTACAAAGTCGCAGTCGCGCTGGAAGTCACAAAGTCGCAGTCGCGCTGGAAGTCACAAAGTCGCAGTCGCATTGAAGTCACAAAGTCGCAGTCGCGCTGGAAGTCACAAAGTCGCAGTCGCGCTAGAAGTCACAAAGTCACAGTCGCGCTGGAAGTTACAAAGTCGCAGTCGCGCTGGAAGTCACAAAGTCGCAGTCGCGCTGGAAGTCACAAAGTCGCAGTCGCGCTGGAAGTCATATAAACCATGGAATTTTTTAGGGTTTCGCTAGTAACATAGCTATAGTTCTAAACGGCCCGTGACACATTGGGTCAACAAGCTCACCATCTCACTCTACTTTACTTATCAAAGGAACATTCATCAATATGCCTGTAAGGAAGGGTAAATATATATAACGCAGTCCAATTGTATTTCCCGGATCACCTTCACAATTATTAACGTACACGTTTATGCATCCGAGCTTAGGTGAGCCTCTCTCATTGAACCCCCCTCCAAATTGATGTTGTGTCAAATAATATTGAAAGCTCGAATTTCTTCCTATCCTATAGCGAATATTGATAGTGCTTTTAGCTGTAAAAACAGTATATTGATGCCATACTTCAATCGTTTTAGCTTCTGATACTGGCCTCAACACTAAAATTTTAGAATTTCAGTTGCTTAGTGCACTCGACTTATGTAGCAATCATTATCCAAGTTATGATGCTCCTCAAGGAAGCGTCTCGTTCTGACACCTGAGCAATATTTTACCCGGTAACTTGTTTGCTCAGTTTATTTTTCCCTGTGTATAATGACATATCTGCATTGTGTGCAAACAACCAAGAAAATAAGCAAGTAAATAAAGAAGCTTGATAATAAACAAACAAGTAAATAAATCAATAGAGTTCACAAAGTTTAAGTATAATATTGATAGATGAAGAAAGTACCTGCGCTGTCAAAATTAACAGCGATGAATTTGCGCTGACCCATCATGATTTAACATACTTGTGTTACTAATACGGTTGTGGGGGATACCCTACAACTGCCATTTCAAATAGCCAAAGAGATAAGTACCTTCTCTTTCAATTCATGCATGCAGTACATTCATTCCCCACGTTAGCTGACAAGCGAAAAAAACAGGAGCATAATAGCAAGTAGAAAAGCATTACTGAATCTATATTATGAAGCTGCTTGCCAATTCGTTAGTTAGTTATGTACTTAGTACGAACATGACTCTTTCCTCCTTACATAATAGAAAGAGGGAAAATAGGGCATGCTTGAGGTATCCTTGATATGATATGGGAAGATATAAACAGGAGAAGGAGTTCAATTAATATTTCAGCTGCTACTGCTCGCAGGTCTAAGGTAGAAGATTCTCTGCTTGGCTTGAACATTTTTCAACCTTCGTATGTACCTATGATCCTGGTCCGAGAGACAGTTCTTTTGTTCTGTAGACTTTCTACAGCTTCCTTCAGTATTAGATAGGGAAAATCAGGATGATATGGGTCTCAGATATCACTCAAGAAAATTACTTTTATTGTGAATAATTTTCACAGGTTCCAGCTAGTTTAATTGAATGTCCCCATGCTTATTCTACTTACCGAATAATACGCCTTAAGTACATTGAAGTTTTTGGGCTGAAGCGAGAACTGCTCAGTCAAAAGTGACAAAATTCTGCATGCTGGAAAACATCATTAATGTGTCTATTGCCCCTTAAAAGATATTATCGCTTCGCCTGTGTTTAGTTATTCATCTGCTGACTTTATGAGTCATGAACTTAGAGAAAATATGGCTTCGAAGTACGAAGAAGTTCAAACTTCATGGCAGCGCTAAGAGAAGCTGTAAATATTTTATTGTTTTGACTTCAGTGTCGGTTGAGCAAGAATTGCTTTCAGTTAAGGGGATAAAAATCCTATTTTTCCCGTCTTTTGCAGCATTGTCTAATTTTTGCTTCTCGATCTCCATAAAAACAGACCGTAATTACAAAATCTGTAACCCAGCATATATTTCGCAAATCTTTTTATTAAGAGCATGACGCGAAAGATACAGATATATAAATGCCTAAACATATTAACATACGATGGTGTTTTTATATTTTGATTGATTAGTGAACCAATATTTCATTATCATGTATGAAGCATAACTATTTCGATAGTTGAACATGCATCGACACTGTTGGTTCTAGATTGAGAATCAATACTGGACCGACTTTCCATAATGAATCAAGGGCCAATGTTGAGCTACAACGTTAACGCTAGTACGAGCTAGGGCCATGGTTCTATGCTACGTTTGCTACGGGTAGAGCACAACCCCATATAAAAAAAGTACAGTTAATGAGCAATGAACTACACTTTTCTCTTCTCACTCGGAAGCAGAAACCTGTTAGAATGAAGCAGGCCCCTCCCGTCCTCCTTTTTATGCAAAACGCATTAAAAAATAAAGAAACCTTCACGATACTTATCGTTGTTCATAACCTGTTATCTCTACCAATTTTAACCACGCACTATTAATATCATAATTTTACTTGAGGCTTCATCTGCTAGTCTATCCATCCATCTGTCTATCCGTCAGTCCATGTGTCTGAACGTGACGCTTTTCAGTATTAGATAGCGGAAGTTTCAACCTGCAAAAACCTCTGATTTACGCTGTAAGGAAGTTCAACCATAGGTGTCTTCTTTCGCTCGTTCTTAAAGAAAGTTTGAGTCAGTTTCGAAGCAAAGACATCAAGTTCATGTTACATGTATCATACATACCGTAACGATTTTCATATCTTGTAATATTCACGTTACTGGGACATATAATGATCGCAATGGGGAAATTCATAGCCAGGATACAGTGCACGACGAGCTGTTCTGAACTGCTCCATTCTATAGTGAAGAAAGAAGTGAAGAAAGAAATCACGTACACTGAGAGAAAAAGTGCTTTCATCCACACGAATAAATTATGATTGAAAAAATGGGCTGAGTGTTGTATTATGTGGGAAAGCTATCGCATATAAAGTGTATAGCAGCCACGGGTCCCGCTATTGAATTGAAATTATGAAATATACAGATGAAAAATGAAAATGTTGAAAATAGGGAAGTCTAAATATTGTTATTTTCAGACGAAGAGAGAAAGAGGTTAGCGAAGGTGTGTAAATATAATACAAAAGAACGAGAAAAGTACCTACGAAGGATGAGATTGCTATATTTGTTTTTATGCTGTCTTTCTGTGTCTATCATGATACACAAGGGCGCAAATTATGCTGGTAAATATCTGCGAGATCCACCGGTGATATAGTGTCTAGATATGTTTTGAAGGGTGACTTACTATGGACTTGCCACTACTTGGCATATACGGCCTACGTTAAGCCCGCTGCGTACGAGTCGGAACACGGAAGCGTTCACGTTCTTGGAACATACGTTTCTGTACGCGTGGTAACGTTTGAATCTATTAAGACACATCAATTTCAAATTCGTACACTTGCCAATTGAAGCTCAACATAAATTCAAAGAGAGAGTCTAAACAGAGCAAGTAGCCCTTGCTGTAGCGGAATAGCTGACGCGGCTCGGAGTTTAAGTATTTTTTGAACACAATAATATTAGACAAGTGGAAGCTGCATACAAAGCAGTATAATGAGAAGGATAGGGAGAAACGTTCCCATGTTTCGACTCTCGTGTGCAGCACACTAGAGGGTAGACGCAGTTCGTTAGGATTAAGGGCATGCGCTATTTGTGAGGTAGATTAAGTTAGGCTGACAAGCTGCAGTAGGTCGAACCAGACTGAGTAATAATAGCATATCATTTAGGTTAGGACTGCTTCATTTTGAGAAGTGAGATTATCAACTAACCTTGGAATTTCCACGGTTCCCGCTAGTCAGATATTAACCGTATCCTTCCCTCTCAATGGGAATTTCAGTCACCTGAGCGACCAGATCCATCGATCAGCGTAATTCATCATTTCATTATACAGCACAAAATAAATCAACAGCTTGCGATACATCATAAAGGTAGAATATAGAAGGTGTTAAGATGGTGCAATTTTATGCAGAAACAATGATTAAGCTGACGAAATCGAACATTGCCGGCACAGATGAAACACCATGAATTTACTTTTAAAACTTTAATCGAGTGTGTTGAATTTAACTTTTTAAAACTTAAATGAAGATTGTGAGCAGAGTTTAACAGTCAGTAATATAAATGAGAAATTTATCTTTGTCACGAATAGATACTGCTCTGCGGTATTGAATATTGCATAGTTGATTACATAAATGAATGATCAGATCAGCCGTGATAAAATTAACTACACGAATCGAAGACCACGTCTGCCTGGTGAGAAATGAGAATACTAGATCATGTGTGCAAAGTATGACCCCTCAGATAGCAAATTTTATTTCGGCAAAAATAAGCAAGTTCGAGCGAGATATATTTCCAAAATCATGGTGAACAATAGAAATTTATCAGCTAAGTGCACCTGCTATATTGTGCTTAGTCTAATAATTTTCTGAAAAATAGTACGTTTTGTAATGACACACAGCAAATGACGAAGAGGCTTTATATAAACCAGAGGTCCAGCATATTGACTGCGTAAAAGGAGTAGAAGAAAATTTTTATGTGTTAAATTTATGCTGACTATAAAATAAATTCACAAATTAGTAGGAAGAGCCGTGCTATGGCAGCAACTCATTTGAGCTTGAAAAGCAGTATCGTGGCTACGGTACGCCAGCATTCTATATAAGCTGACTGGAGATGTATTCAAATTTATTGCAGTGTTTTACTCAATATTTTATTTCTGTCTCTCACTATGGAAGACGCACGTGAAAGAAGGAGAGTGGATAGAGCACGTAAAAGAAGAACGAGATTACTACAATATCAAGAACGAAGATGTGCTACCAATGGAGATAGAAGACGCATCTATGCGACATAGGAGCCACCTCACAGGTTCAAGCCTCCACCCGACCCTTCCGAGTCCTTCTGCTTCTGCTTAAATTATTATTATTTTATGAATTTTTGCCGCAAGGCTCCACTAGTTAGTTGATGAAAATATCAGTTCAAAATATTATTAAAAGAGACTAGTTATTAGTTTTACCAATTTTTATATTTAGTGAACACGGTCGTCAAAAAAAGGCGGCGAGAAGGAACATAACAGACAGTATTACTAAATTATGCTGAGCACCTCAAGTCTTACTTCGATGAGGAGCAGAAAACTATATGGTTTTCATCATTCACTCTGGCATCTTTCATGATAGAAATTTCAGTTCCGTATGCTATATACACCATGACATCTTATAAATAAAATAAATGAAGTTTTTTGCCCAAGCGAAAATTCATACAGTGAAAAAAATTCGATGCACGTAGGTGTATCACAGAGAAGCATCAGGATGCACGTAGGTGTTTGAAGGCGTAGTTTGATGTGTCATCGCAGCCGACAGAACAGAAACGGGACGCAGTTACATCTTAACACTCAGATCTTTATCGTTGTTTAAAGTTTCGTCTCGACAGGTTCATCAATTTTACCTGTTTTGATGCACTTTGATGGATCATCCACTTTGTTACAAAACAGAAACACATAAATGCATCATCAACAAGCCAAGTGCATCATAAGACCCTATACGTATCACCATGATGCACTTTTTAGCTAACTTCACTATTTTGGTTATAATAGTAACTAGCAGCACCCGTGAAACCTTTCACGCTCTGGCAAGGCGCTTCAGATCGATCAGTGAAACCTTCACATTGTACCTTGGCAATTCCCATCCCCTTCACAAATTGCACCGAGATTCGATGTATGATATCTTATATGACCAGCCTGGACCCGTGAAATTCTGGACCCGTGAAATTCCCTTGATAGCAAACCACGATACAGGTTCCAACTCATTTGTACCTAAAAGCTCAGGTGCATCAAGATATTAATGAAAAGATTTTGCCCAGTGGCCCAGGAATTACACACACCCGTCGTATCATGGATACTTCAGCTTCTCAAAGTCATTAAATCTCGAATTTGCTTCCATCTATTAGTGATGAAGTGCGTGACACAAAAGGTAGGTAGGTACTAGCGTATTAATATACTAGTGGACCCGTGCGTGAAGAATTCACGCAATAACCTAACGTTTGGATAATGCCTCTAGGCCGGTGCGGAATCTCCTTTTCTTTTATTTGCTTCTTAATTTTCTTCTGTTCTTCATTGATCCTTTATCGTGCTGGCATCCTTAGGTTTTCCATATAAACAGGCAGAAGTAACATCTTGAGTAAAATACTACAACAAACTTAAACAAAATAGCAGCTTATATACAATATGATCGCTCCGTAGCCAAGATACCGTTGATACAGTTTTCCCACCTCAAATATCTGCTTCATT
>LQNS02276927.1:8921353-8934959 GCA_001587735.2 Parhyale hawaiensis | reverse complement strand
GTTGGGGTTTTATTTTCGCGTTCCATCTCTGCTTGTAACGGGGACTGTGATTGGTCGATATCGGGCTAAGGACGATTTTAAGCATTTGCACGCAGCAGGGCCTAAAGAGACGATAAATGCATTTGAAATTGTTTCGTGCATTGGAGATTTAGTGGACTTAAGATGTCCTCAGGTTAAGGCCATTTAAGCAGTTTAGAGAATAAATTTCTATTTAGCGTTACAGGTGGTTTGTGCATCCCGGCCCTGGTTTGTTAGCAATGTCAAATTCGGAGGTGGGGTGGTTAGGGCGATGGGGAGAGAGGGGGGGGGGTGAAGGAATTTACGAATATAATAGACACAAGTCTCAGTTTACGAGCGAAAACTAATAAATGATATGGTCGTAAGGGCATCGGTTATGATAGTGCACATTACCCTTCCGTTTGGCGGACAGCTGCGTCGCACCCTTATTTAGACATCGTTGAGTTAAATTAGAATGTGGCTTGGGTTTCACGTTTGCTAGGTTAGGTTTAGTTATCCCAGGTGTGGTTCAATTAGGTTTGGTAAGGTATATATGGTTAAGTTAGATCAGGTAGGCTAGGTTAGGTTTGGCTATGCCAGGTTAGGTTTAGATAGATATGGTGAAATTAGGTTTGGTTTGATTAGGGTTGGATAAGTTAGGCTTGGCTAGATTAGGTAAAGTTAAATTTGATTAGGCCAAATTGGGTAAAGCCAAATTAGACTAAATTAGGTCCGGTTTTTTTCAACTCCTACAAAACCATAATAGGCACTGTAACAGTAATCCAAGGCTGATATTATACGTGTATATAATGAGAAAAGATGACCACTCACCCCCTGTAAGCCTCATGGCGTATTTCTTCTGTGTCTCAGTCCTGATGATGAGCGGAACCCCGCCGTCCTTCCCACACAGGGCCTGCAGCGCCTGGTAGTTGCCGTCGGCGGTGGTTGACGTGCTCATGAAGATTTCGCCATCCGGGTACTCGGGGTAAGCTGAGTAACAATGAGTATAGGCGTTATTGTCTGGGACACTTCCATCGTGATAACCGAAATGAAAACTGGTGCGTTATTATCAGGCATAATTAGTTTTATTTTCAAGAATTTCATATAGGAAGTAATCGCATGAGGCTTAAGTGGTCCGGCGCTTCAGTCATAAGGGCGATTTTCTTTGGATCGAGCTTCAAGTGTTAATTCTAAACCGATTTCCCTTGGTATGCTTACACTTACATCGCCCTGGTTGTCCAGTTGCGATCAATGAAGAATGATTAAACTATCACTTGCGCGAAAGACCTTGCCAAACGATGGAAAAGGATCAGAAATATGAATTATGGGTACCGTAGGCCTGCAGTGACAGCAATAAAAAAAAAAATCAACGATCGACATTTCCGCTGGTTTGCTTGTTCGTCTCCCTTCAACTCAAGAACACAGAAAACAATTTCTTGAAAGGTTCGCTACTGGAAATGAAAAATGGTCCCTGTACATCTATGTGAAGGAGTGAAAGGATGGCTTAGTTTCGGGAAACAAGAGTCTCCAGAGAAGGCATTAAAAATAGCCCAAGGTATCTTGTATAACAACCCCTTTTCAAGTTTTCACCCCGTCATGAACGCTACTTTTTTTCCGCTGTCAAAATTTGCGAAGAGATTTTGCTCGCAAATTTCGCGAGTTATCTTGTACTGGTATCGTGCAGGTTATTCAACTGCTCCGTAAAACTGGCTGTCAGCCAGTCACTCAGCCAGGTTGACTGCTGAAGTTAAAGATTTTAATTGATTAAGAGTGCAAGAGGTTACAGGTACGGCGCTGAGCAGAGCTTAGAAAGGTATGCATAGATAGAAAAACACTGCAAGAAGTACTGTTGTACGCAAGATTCACAGGTGAGAGGTTAGAGTCACAGTTCATGTACAGAAGATAGTTGGGTCAAATTTGAGTGTATGGCCAACGCCCCTTAATTTTCAGGTTTGTGACGTCACAATTGCGTCACGCCACTGTTGCAGCGAGGAATCTTTGATATCTTCACAGTGACGTGACGTAATTTTGACGTCACAAACCTGGAAATTTAGGAGCGAAAAGCATTCACCCAAATTTGACACAACTATCTTCTGTAAATGAACTGTGGTTAGAGTCCGCTAAACGAGGTGTGTTACGGTAGACACGGTTTGTCACGCGGACTTTAGGTTCGATGGGGTTGGTTAAGTTACAGAAGCACTAATTAATCGTGGAATTTACACGGGTCCCGCTAGTTAAAAAAATTCTCCTCTATCTTGAACGCAACTCGGATGCATTCTATATCAGTGCTTCTTAAGCTTTTTACTCCCACGCCCCCCCCTCTCAGGGATACATTTTTCCCTTCAAGCCCCCCTCAGCGTTTTTTAAATAAATGTGATACCAAAACACTGCTCAAAGTACTAAATAAGTTCCAACTTGAGTACTCTGAAAGCACATTCCTCCGACAAGCAATATTACGGTAACGAAAAATTCAAATTAGCTCTGAAACCATCATTTTCTTTGCAGCAACACCAAAATCTATTCATTTGTGCCTTTGATGGTACAGTGGCGGCGAAAACAAAGTTTACCCCTGTGCCGCAAAAACAAAGTTATTCCATAATTCGCCAATAAAATTATTTTCGTATTCCCCGCCATATGAGAGGAGGGTGCTAGAACTTGTGTTGCGCCACTCCCGCTCCAAACACCAATCCCCGCTCCACAGTCAGTCTGTGATCTTTCACAGCTCGAACAGAATACAGTACACGTACGTACTCTGCTACATACTTTTCACTGATGTGGCACCAACTAAAAACAACCCGGACATCACAATGGGTCGGACGAAGCTGACCACTGAAGAAAGACTCAAGCACTCACTCTAGTCAAGCAGGGAGTGCCGGTGAACTGCGTAGTAGTATCTGTCGAACTGAATGTCAGCCGAGTTTCCCTCCTCAAGCCTAAAGAAAACCAGCTGCCGCTCTACCTGCCGGGACGCACTCTTACATGTCGTTCGCGACGATTTTGAGTTCAAGTAAGCTTTCTTTCAGGCGTCACCACTAAAATAAATACTACCCAGCCTAACCCAACCCTAACCCAATATAACCTAACCTTACCTAACTTTAACAAACCTAACCTTACCTAACCTAACTTAGTCTGCGATGCAGCGAGCAGCGCAGCGCACGAACTTGAACGCTGCCCGCACGCGCACGACCCGCCTACACAGGAACCTTGTACAGGAGCTTCCTGTCACCCCGGTGGCAGGAATCTGAACCCTGGACATTTTTCTGCGCAGATCGTGTGCGCGTGAGCGGCGTTCACGTTGGTGCGCCGCGCTGCCCGCTGTATCGCTGGTTAAGTTGGGTTAGGTAATGTTATGTAATGTTAGGTAACGTTAGGTAACATTAGGTAACGTTAGATAAGGTTAGGTAACGTTAGATAAGGTTAGGTAAAGTTAGAGAGGTTACATTGGGTTAGGTTGGGTTGGGTTAGGTTAGGTAAGGTTACGTTAGGTTAGGTTAGGTAAGGTTAGGTTAGGTTAGAAGGTTAGGTAAGGAGGTTAGGTTAGGTTAGGTAAGGGTAGGTTAGGATTGGCTAGGTTAGATTTGCCTAGGTAGTGTTTATTTTAGTGATGGCACGCGCAGGAAAGCTNGGCGAGTGCCACCGGGGCGCACTCGCCGGAACCCTGGACATTTTGCGTTCACGTAAGCTTTCCTGCGCGTGCCATCACTAAAATAAACACTACCTAGGCAAATCTAACCTAGCCAATCCTAACCTACCCTTACCTAATCTAACCTAACCTCCTTACCTAACCTTATAACCTAAAGTAACCTTACTTAACCTAACCTGACCCAACCTAACCCAATGTAACCTTTCTAACTTTACCTAACGTTACCTAATGTTACCTAACGTTACCTAACGTTACCTAACATTACCTAACCCAACTTAGCCAGCGATACAGCGGGCAGCGCGGCCCACCAACGTGAACGCCGCTCACGCGCACACGGTCTGCGCAGGAAAAATGTCCACGGTTCAGACTCCTGCGCCCCGGTGCACCTGTATTGGAGTTGGAGCCAACGCAGCGGACAATGTTCCAACATTCAAGAAACATTTGCTTGTTGAAAGATTCTATTTAAGCTTTGGAATTCTAGGTATCACAGCTACATCTCACTGCGTTAACCTACCGAAATTTCTACAAAATTTAATGATTTCAATTTCGACCATCTTCGACCCTCCCACCTGATAAGCTGAGGACAGCGAAACGTACGTCGTGGGTCACCAAATTTCCACTTTGTGTTTCTCTTCATATTCTTCAATATTTGATATAATGCCATCTCAAGACATCAATATATATAAACATGTGGTCCCGACCTCAGGTGATGGTCTTACGCCACGAGACGGTCTAGTTATCATTATTTTTCTTATGTGCGAACTTAAACTCAACATCAGGTTGTAAAATTTACAACAGACTGGCTATCCTTATTCTTAGGGGTGAAAATGACAGAAATTTTCAACACAATTATTACTGTTGCCGACAAGTTAAGTTATTTATAAACACCCTCTTCTTCATTAAAATCTGAAATAGAAGCACTGTCAGTTTCGTATATTTACCCTCAAAAGAAGGTGAATTCATCTTTAATTAAAATGCAAATGGATTCATTTGTCGTTGTTTACTTCCAAAGTTATGGCACTTCGAATGTCGTTAAAGTTAAGCTCCGTTGTCTGATTTTCTTGCACTTTGTATCGTATTATTCTCATTGCGTCATAAATTAGCAGTTGCAACGAGTACTAGAGCACTCTGAGAGCGCATAACTCCGCCTAGCACGGCAACGGTTGCGAAAAATTCAAATTGGTTCTGAGACCATAATCTTCTTTGTATCAACACCAAAATCTAATTACTTGATTTGTGCTTTTCAACGGTGTTAACAGTTTCAGTAAGTTTGTTTAAAGATCCGTTCATCATTTTTTGAGTTATGATACTAACAAACATGCTGACAAACACTAGTCAAAGTCACAAACGGACCCGACCGATCATCACCAAAATTGAATCATTTAGGTGCTAACAACTCCTATAGATTTCATAAATATCCATTCATAAGGTTTTGAGTTACTGTGCTAACAAGCATAAAATTGAATACTGCGACAAACAAATCATCACAAAAATGTGCTCATTTATTCTTCGTGATACACCCAACAACTCATGTATACTTCATGAGAAACCATCCAAAGTTTTGAGTTATGGCATTGCGAATAATGAGGCAGACAAACAAGTAAACGGATGAAAGTATCTTCACCGAAAGTTAATCATCTGTTCCTCCAAGCATACTAAACAATCCCTGTAAATTACGTCAAAATCTTCCCGCAAAGATTTGGGTTATATTTGTTACAGACAGACAAACCCGACGAAAACATAACCTCCTCGGCGGGAGGAAATATCAGCGTCAATAGCTCAGTGAGAGAGAATCTAGATTGGCGACATCAATGTGCATTAATTAGAAGTGGATAGTGGTCAAGATCAGCTGCAAGTTGAAAAATTGAATAACCTAGATAAAACATTTTCCGTCACCAAGTTGCAGTTTATATTATTAAATAAACTATTAAAGCTGATATAGAAACCAAGTGTGAAAATACGTTCCAAGTCAGCAAACTTCTACCTTGACTTGCCAGTAGAAGTAACTTTTAACATCAAATTGACTCCAGTTTTTCTCTTCAGAGACCGTTCGAAGAAGATCCCTAATTTTCCTCAATGTTCTAGTTTAATACACAATGGTCGTGCTTTCTAATCAAGGAACGAAGTGAAAAAGGAAGATTAGAACATAGCGGGAACAATTAGAAATAGATAAACATTTCGTATTTTACACTCTCAAACATAATATTTAATCTCTCGCCATGTTAAATTTTATTGGAGCTCAGCTTACAAGAGCTGGACTTATTTACGAGCTGAAATCTAGATAGAGAAATTTTTTGACCAAGTTTGACTCTTATGGTGGACGGGTCCGGGTTTGAATGATGAACAAAACTTTTGATCATTAAATTCTTTACAGGCCTCGCTAGTTTATATGATTGCCATCAGTATCTGGTTGGTTCATAAACCTTACTTTTGGAGTAAGAATAGAGGGCGGCAAGATAACCACCCGGCCGTGGGACCAAAAAGTACGAGGTGGCTTTTTCATGAGCTCGTGCTCAGCCAGCTCAGTCCCAGGAATCAGCATTGCTGGAAACGATATATCAGCCAGTCAGCCTCTCTTTTCATGGACGCAGCTAACGAACGGTTGGCTAGGGCAGCAGGCTTAGCTCAGCATAACAGATGAATCTATAAATACTTAGATACCGACGCATTCTCTAATGTAGTCCAAAGGGTGCAGGCAAAAATGGGCCGCTGGCTAACGATCCAAAGAGCTTCTGTGTTGCTTCTGTCTACACTTACCTCAAATTCTTCTCGCACAATTTCTTCTCACCGTTTTTGAAAAACGTGACGGTCTCCGGTTTTTCGTCCGCCCCGAGGGCCGATCCCTGGGCATCAGTGGCGAAGCATCTGCCAGTGGCGAAGTAGTACGTGACGGCGGTGCAGGTCGGGGACACGGCGCAATTTATTTTGCATTCGCCTGCAAATGAGCAGCGTACGGACATTATCTAACTTTAGATTATTTCATCTCTTACGCTAAGGAAAATATTTCTTCATAAAAATTCGTATTATTTGCATCTACTTAAACTTCAAAAGACTGACTACATTAAAGGCAGCCAGACTATTTGTCTGACTGGTAAAAATGAAATGAATGAAATGAACTACATGGTTGTTCAATAAATAGTGATATAGGTTTCCATATGTTTAACTTCAATCATTCTATAACTTCAATAATTCTATGTCTGCACCTTAAATAATTCAACAACCTAAACTTTAATAATTTTATCAGCAAAACGCTTAATCTGATTTGTAAAATTATTGTGAAGTTAAAAAAAAAACATAACTGGTTTTGATAAACTCGTACTGATGCTGATGAATATAGACACCGCCAGCAATGAAGAGGTTCGTAGGCTACCTAAGAAAATCTTAATTTTCAAGTCATATTCTTTAAAGGGATCAGCTCAGATTTTTCGATTTTTTTTTTGACCTATTGATCTGAAACTTGCTCAGTATCTACAATTTTAGAAAAGAAACACATCTTTCCTTAAAACCTTTTGGGATTTAGGCCTTAGTTCTTTAGATAATTAAAAATAGACGTATTTATAAATTTCTCAAGAAAAAAAGGCGATAAGTATTTATGCTAAAAAAACAATTTTGGAATCCTTGCTAAAACTGTCATAAAAGCAGATTTTCCATTTTCTATTTTGTTTTCTTTTTATACTCGATGATTCACCGCTAACTAAAGTACAGTAAAAGAGGTAAAATTTTCGGTTTTGAGCTGAAATAAAAACATGAAGACCAAAATGGAAAATGGGCATCTTTATCTTTGTGAATAATGTTTCAAGAATTCCAAAGCTGTCATTGTTTTATTCCTAGCATGAAAACTTATTGACTTCTATTCTTTTTAGGTGGAAAAATACACTTTGCATGACAGGCAAACAACGTAAAATATATATATTTTTTCTTTTTTTTTACCTGGTCTTACCAACATTTAGCTTCATACTCCAGGCCGAGCACCATGCACTAATGCGTGACAAATCCCTATTCAGAGACTGAGCTACAGCATCACGCAGGCGAGGAGCAAGTATCTTGCCATCAAAGTTGAATCGTCGGCATAGTTGATCAACGTGTTCTCAATCGAAGAGAACACGTCACTAGTATAGAGAACGAACAACAGCGGGCTAAGCACACTACCCTGATCGAGGGACGCCAGACACCACCCCGACTGAGGCGCTCAAAACGCCGTCAACAGACACACTCTGCGTCCGCTCAGAAACAAAATCGCGAATGATTGACAAAACCCTAACACCCAGAACTTAGAGGGAATTATGATTCAAAATACTTTACAAGTGCGAGCTATTTAAACGGACACAGTCACGCGTTTGGGCACGGGCATGACGAAACATGCTCGTTTGACCACTTGCGCAAAAAGAAACGTAAACTACGTTCGACGGCTTCTTCTTAGTTGCCTAGTTAAGTTATAAACACTTGTTTGAAAATTAAATCCAAAAAACCTTGCAAATTGTTTTGAAATAGAATTGAGAGTCTTTCAAGACTTTCACAATAAGAAGCTGTTAGATTTTGGGATGAAAAACTGATGCTGGTAACTACCAACTACGGTGCATTAAGTAAAACAAGGGCGTCACCGACTGGCACAACGCGAACGAGTCTAGCTTAGTCCATTGAAATTATCTTGCCCGGAACTGCAGACAAGCAGTGCGTTGCATCTGTCACTCTGGATTAAATTTCGGGCGTCAACCTTAAATCAATTACCGTTGTAGCGTAAAATTTAATTCTGCTCCATAAAATGGCGTTTCCAGCCACGACAAAGGTAATCGTGAGGCTCCTATACTAAGGCACTGAAATATCTCTGTGAAACTTCAGACAAACTTCAACGTACGTTTACTCCCAATTAATCCATTATTACATTAGTGGTAGCTTTAGGGTCGAGCACATAAACAGTAAAATTAAAAGTAACCTTACATTCCGTGGTGGCGCCAAGAGCATCGATATTTTCAGCAAGTATCCTGTATCCTGCGGCAACGAGATGATACTGGGCTGCTGATGGACAGAGTTTCAGGGCTGTGAGGACCAGCAGAGCCGCCCGTTGAAATCCCAACATCTTTGGCATTGACCACACTTTAAAAAATTACGGAATTCTCGGTTCTTAGTGTAGCAAAATATTCTGTAAAAAAAAGGTTGTTTAAGTGAAGTTGATATCCAACTTTTTGTAATACACTTCCGGAAAAAAGGCCTGTTGCGACGCTAGGGGTATATCATTACTTGCAATAAATAACTCGGGGAAAGAAGGGCTGTTTCTTTTTATATATAAATGTGGAAAGGAGCACTGTGAGACTGGGGCTCAGATGTCTGTTAAAAAAAACCGGGAAGGGGAAGACTGGTTAGACTAGCTTAAATGTCTCATGTTTTGCCAAGTTATTTGAGGAAAATGTGGCCGGCTTAGGCTGTAGATGTATCTCAATTGTTGCGAAAATGATTCTGCAAATAGAAAACTTTTCTGAATGAAGCAAAGGTTTGAGTCTTGGAAAACAATACCCTTCAATTCTAGAAAAGGCGAGAAAAACTATCTATCATTGCTCTAAAACTAGCGAGAGTTTTAATCTACTAGACGGCTAGAGGTAATGTCATGTCTAGTTACAAGGAAATCTTGTTTAAATTGAGCTTGTAATGTCTTTGTTTCCGCGGAAAGAACTTTTGTTTTTAAAAGGGCCTCTTTTGATAATGGCTAAAGTTCTAGTCTGTCTGACGGGAAACTTAGATGAGCGGCATATGCGTTTCCACAGTAGGAGCAGACAACGCTTTTGCCTCTTCAGTAATTTCTTCAATGAGGGAATGTTGCATAAAGTAAGGAGTAAACATTCATATGTGACTAGGTGAATAAAGAAGACATTGTCTGTCATCCCTCTGCGCCATGGCCTGGCGAGCTCACTCCTGAAACCCATAAATTTACCCCAATAATTTACAAGCGACGAAACTACAGCCATGAATTTACACGAGAAAATTTTGCACAAGAAAAATTTACCAGTGAAGAACTTACGGCGACGAGTTTACCAGACATGAAATTACCAACGGCGAATTAACCAGAAATAGATTGAAGATGACTTTACGAGTGAAGCATTTACGACTAAAGAATGTAACAGCTATGAATTCAGCAGGGATAATTTTACCCGCATTGGATTTACAGCAATGAAATTATCCTCGATGATTTACACCAACGTGCTGCAATGAATGCACTGGCGTTGAATTTACTGGCATTGAATGTACAATCGGAGAATTTCCCAGGGATGAATGTACCGCGATAAATGTACAGAGATGGACTTTGCTAAAGGACTGACCGCGCATGAATTCAGCGCGATGAATTATAGGAATGAATTTACGAGCGATAGATTTATTAACGATAGACTTACAAGCAATGAATTTGGGAGTGAAGAAATTAATGCGATAACTTAAAAACCGACGAATTTACATTGATAAACTTACAAGAACTTACCAGCGGTGAATATATAAAGCGGTGAATTTACAAGCAATGAATTTAAAAGTGATGAATTTGACAAGGATTAACTAACAAGCGATGAATTTACAGAGATGATTCTACGGCGATGAATTCACATGATGAAGTTACAGCGATGAATTTTCACGATGAATTTTAAAGCGATGAATTATCACGATGAACGTACTATGATGAAAGTTCGCGTTGTAGTTATATGATTAACTTACCTAAATGAGTTCATTGCGATGAAGTACCGCCATGAATTTACAAGGGATGAATTAACCAGCGATGTTTTCACCAATGTAACAGAATGAATTTACTGAGGCGTATCTTTACCATAACCTTGCCACGTTGAAGGTACACGTTGATCTTACAGTGATGAATTTACACGGTGACTCTGTCGCGATGAATTTACTAGATGAATTTACCGACAGTGATGCGATGAATGTTTTTCCAAGGCCATGCTGTGATGAACTTAGACGATGATCATTTTCTGCATGTCCATGTATCCATGTGCATATATGTACCAGTGATGCATTACCTTCGATCACTATATCCATCAAATTAGCATCAATTAATTCACTGCCATGCATTTACCACTGATGAACACACAAGCGATGAATTAGCAAAAAATTACTTACAGCGATAAATTTGCCAGTGATCAACTGAGTTGCACTTACAAACGATGTATTAACCAGTGTTGAATGTATCAGCGATGAATATCATGCAATGAATTTACTAGCGAAGACTGTACAAACAATGCATTTACCAGCTATGAATTTAGAAAACGATGAATTTGTCAGCGATGAGATACCAGCAATGATATTATAAGCGATGAATTTAGCGGCGATGAATATACCTGAGATAAATTACCGCTCTGAATTTAACAACGTTAAATTCACCTCGGTTAATTTACAAGCGATGAATTTGCCGCAGTGAAAATTACAACGGTGAATATAATAGCGAAAAATTTACAGAAGTGATTTATCTACCAAGAAATGAATAAACTGCGATGAATTTCAAGAGATAAATTTACCGCGATAAGTTTGCTAGCGATAGATTTATTAGTTATGGAAATGGCGTAGTAAATTTACTTGCGTTGAAGTTACCAGTAATAAATTCACAAGTGATAGAGTCACGAAACGATAAATTTAATATACGGAACACACAATGACGTCACCAGCGATAGTACTGCGGAAATAATTAACTGCGATGAATTAACCAGTGCTGGATAAACCGCGATGAATTTGCTGGCCAATAAGTTATTGTGAATAAGTTACAAGTGCTGAATTTACCTCGATGAATTTCCAGTTAAGAAGTTCTCGTGAAGAATTTGCAAGCGCTGAATTGGCTGCGATGATATTTCTAGCTAAATAACTAACGCTCATTCTCCTCCTATCGCTACTCTCAATGCACTCTTATGTTCATTGTTATGTCACCGAAGTACTCAGTGAAAATAAGGATCACTTTCCCCTGAACCGCTATGCTCCACTTATATAAGTAAAAAGCATACTCCCTTGGCAACGCAATACTCCACTTATTGAAGACGATGTACTCCTATGGCAGTGCTAAAGTTCAATAACTAATGGGCCCACTCCCTGACATCGTCTTACGCCCTGCCGCCGCTCTGCCCCCATTACCAACTGCGCTCTTCTCCACAACCTCTCAGTTCCAAGGAATGGCTGTGACTCGGCGCCGCACCGCTCACTGACACATGGTCATGAATACAAGTGAGTGCGATCAATGCAAATAAGACCCACGGCCTGGCGTGACCAACAACTGGCTGCTGCACTTTACTATTCATCCGGTAATAAATGCATTGGCTTTTTATAAAGGCCAATATACATCAATTCAGTTGTTATTATAGTAATACCCAATATTCCGCTGTTGGTATGCATAGTTATAACTAGAACGCCTCGTTGGTGTAAGACCATCACCCGCGGTAAAGGAAAAATTCAACGAAGTTATTTTTGATGAACGAGGCTAGGGCACAGCTCCACTCCTTTCCAGAGATTAGCTCTTCAATAACAGCACGGGATAAAATAGAACACCCCGTTCTCCAGACGATCTGCCGCGGTGGAGACAAATTCGCTGCGGTGGAGAAAATTCAACGCCGTCATTTTTTATGGCAAGCTAAGTTTAGTACTTTGCCATAGGTCACATCTAAGTCAACCCACCAAATTCCCTACAAAAAATTATTAACATTTCTCAACTCCTTCGACCACTTATTGAGGGGACAGACATACAAATATATATACTTAAATCTTCAACGAAAACATTATCATCACCTCTCTCACTTTGTTCGCGGGTGTTAATCATAATGGTATTAATGATGCTAATAAGAACATTAATAAATAATTACACTATGTCTTTCAACAACTCCCATAATTCCTGTAAATTCAATAAAGATCCGTTCATAATTTTTTGAACTAGTTTACTATCAAACATAAAATCAAACGCATAGCCAAACAAATGATCAAACAAGCAGATTATAAAAAATCGGTCATATGCTCTTCGTAATATACCAAAGAAATCATAAAAATTTCATAATACCCCTTTCCATCTTTTTGAGCTTAGAAAAAGAGACAGATAAGCGAGAAATATATGCAGCAAAAACTCCTTATAGACCTACCCCTTAATAGACAAAAACTTCTTGTAGACAAATAAATTTTTGAGGCTGTACACCGAAAAAACTCTTAGGCGACAAAATTTAATATTGGTGCTTGGTGAAATTTCTGATGAAAGTATACTGTACGACGAGTATTATTAACAATGTTTCTCTGGCTATAAACAAACCTTTTTAACTTACATAGTATGATGTTAGTTGAAGCCTTAAAGACAAAAATCATAATACTGGGGAAACTGTACTATATTGAAGTCTGAACCTACCGTATTCTATCCGATAAGAAAACTTTGAAAGGAAACTTTAACATTGACTAAATAAACATACTATTTTTATTATATGATGGAAATGGAACATTAAAACTTTAATTCAGATTGTTGTTTTTATGGTGTTATTTCTGGCAACAATCCACCGGTTAAAAACATAACATATTAATTTCGCCTGTTAATCATATGAATCCACTTCTTGTGACAGCGAAGCTCATAATTAAATTTCAGGTTTATTTCTGCCATCGCCATCAGTTGCCGATGCCTCTAAAAAATGCAAGGACATACTCCACAAGTAGCTCTGAAAAACATGGGTATTAACAGGAAAGTAACAAAAAATCAAATAGAAGTCGACACGAGCTAATTAAAATTTGACGTTTCGGAAGCATCCTTCCATTTTCAAAAATCTAATAAAACCTTCTAAGGACATATACCTAACAACAAATTTTTCTTTATTTAAGAAGACCTAAAACGTGATGGTGTTAATAGTGTAGGACCTAGAGGGCGATTGACCACGGTGCGCTATGGGGTCCTTATATAAGCGTCGAGCGGCACGGGAAGCGGAGGAGAATCGGGCGAGTGCAGTCGGAGGAAAAAGCGTCAGCCATGGT
>LQNS02276927.1:8789851-8805119 GCA_001587735.2 Parhyale hawaiensis | reverse complement strand
AATTAGGGTGAAGGTGTAATGTATGAACTGTACGATCTGCTCTTACTAGAAACTGTTATCAAATACGTTGGAAGAATAAGAACATCTTCGCTGCTATTGTCAGTCGTTTCGACGTTACTTGAATAGATGTTGTATTACCTGTCGCACGTTTTACTTAATACCTCCCTGGGTCCCCGAGAGACACTACACAAACAACAAAAACGAGCACTACTTTCTGAGACGACATTCACTAAAAATTTGAAAAAGACACAATCCGACTACTGAAACTTCCTAAGCTAGCGCATGTTATTTTTTTTTTAACTCTAAATTTTTATAATTGTTTATCATGTATGAGATGAAAACTGAAAAATAAAGAGTACATAATATTATCCAGGACTGTGCTACTTCATTAGTTTCTATCGGGTTGTAACAGACTGCCCACTGGTGTTAATCCAGAATATAATGGTATCTTGTTGATTGCGTTAGCTTTAAGAATGGTACATATATGACGATGACACACGCTGGTCAAAAGAACGAGTATCGTCATTTTCTCGTCCGAAAGTTATGTTGAACTCTTCTAAACATAGCTTTTATATTGCCAAAAATGGTGTAAAAATGTTCACCGTCAGTTCAGTTTACTCCGCAAATGCCGTTAGTTACTTTCGGACGTATCATTATAATTATATGGAGGTATTTGTAATTCAGAATTGTGGCAAGTGTGCGCTATTTATATTTAAAAGGGCACATTAACATATTCGGACGAAAAGATGACGATACTCGTTCTTTTGACTAGCGTGTGGTATCGACATTATAAGCTGTACTGTAACATGAAAATTCTTACTATCGGAATATTAATCACTGTAGCTGGGATTATTTCCTTTGTAATAAATTGTAGCCTATGGTTCTTCATTATCTGTTCTTGCCGCCACGGTGTTAGCATGCTTTCGTTCTCAGCTCTAACACCTTGTATCGCTCGCACGTTCGATGCCAGCCAGGCACGCGAGCTCTTTGCATATCTTGGTGTTCTGACCCGGCAGTTGTGTGTGCATGCACGGCGCAGTGGCGGAACTGCCTTCTTCAGAGATGAGGGGGGTGGTGGGTCTCGGGTCATTTATTCCTTCCGCCAAATTGGCTCCATAGTTCTTGGTGACCCGAGGTCGACTGCTGTTGTAGCTCGGTCTAAAGCCCTTTACCCACTTTGTTGTTAAGAACCGTAGCCAGCCGGTGTGCGAGGTCGAATTGTTTGGCAACATCTAGTGACGGGGGAACCACAGGTGTAGTCGCTGCGTGAAACTGTGGAACAGTTTTTTTGCGTGGACTGGGCTGATGAACCAGGTTGTTATATTGACTGTTCCAATTTTTTTTGTTGTTCTTGGTTATCAAATGCATTATTATTTTTGTATTTTTCACAGACGATGTAGTTTATTTCATTTCCGGCTATTTGTTGTATTTTTCACAGACGATGTAGTTTATTTCATTTCCGGCTATTTGTTTACAGTTCGTTTCTTTATACTTCCTGGGATAAAGTTCGCGCTTTCCTATTGGCTGAGCAAGCCTCACAGCAATTTTTCAGCATGCACTCGTAGAACCCTTTACTTTCACGTAAAACTGCTGTGAACATCTCAACGTACGATTGACGCAGAGAAACGTTTACGTAGTCATTTACGTTTGAAATTGAGCCGTAACTTTACGCGTACTTGGCGAACTTTTAAACATCCAGGCCCAGATAGGAACATATTGGTTTAGATCGGAAAATAGTTAGAACCACACTTAACTTGTGAATGGATTTACACTAAATATACACTCCATACCCAAAGCATGCATGATCATCATACTTAACAATGACTATCCATGAAACTGTAGACATTCGACATACAAAACGATATTCTCATACATCTCAATTTCAATTAAATTTATTCATACATAATACATATGCAACTACGTATATGCATATTTCAGTTCATGCATATGCATTCTCACTACCCTCTCTAAGTTAGCGTCGCTAAATTAATTAAAAATCGTCTTCGTGAGCTTGTTGAAGGTATCTTTGTATTAGTCTTTTAACCACTTTTTTCTACTCGATGCAGAATCCGAATCTGAAGTCCGTTTTTGTCGGTCGAACCTAGTTTTCGAGCTACGACCTTCCAAATGGGGGCATATTTCCGTCGTTTATGATTCGATCGTTATGAAACGTGCAGAGTATNGTGGGGGGGGGGGTCTCGGGTCATTTGTTCCTTCCGTCAAATTGGCTCCATAGTTCTTGGTGATCCGAGGTCGACTGCAACTACACTTACTCATCTGGGGCTAGCGGGCCTATACCCGCAACATAAACCACTGCGTGTGGGTTTCCCAGGTGAGGGTGTGGCCTAAGTTGACTTTACTTTACCTTTACATTAAAGTTTGGATTTTTTTATTATATTTGGGTGAAATCAAGTTATCCATTATTGCATTAAAGCCCAAGTAACGATCAACGTGTGTTTCGCACTCACTGACACCGATCAGCTGTTGCTCCAATGCTTACATAGCGCGCTCTACCTGCATTTATAACGCGCTTTCCTATTGGCTGAGCGAGCCTCACGGCAATTTTTCAGCATGCACTTGTAGAAGCCTTTACGTTCACGTAAGACTGCTGTGAACATCTAAACGTACAATTGACGCAGAGAAACGTTAACTTCGTCATTTACGTTTGAAATTGAGCCGTAATTTTACGCGTACTTGGCGAACTTTTAAACATCCCGGCCCAGATAGGAACATATTGGTTTAGATCGGAAAATAGTTAGAACCACACTTAACTTGTGAATGGATTTACACTAAATATATACTCCATACCCAAAGCATGCATGATCATCATACTTAACAATGACTATCCATGAAACTATAGACATTCGACATACAAAACGATATTCTCATACATCTCAATTTCAATTAAATCTATTCATACATAATACATATGCAACTACTTATATGCATATTTCAGTTCATGCATATTCATTCTCACTACCCTCTCTAAGTTAGCGTCGCTAAATTAATTAAAAATAGTCTTCGTGAGCTTGTTGAAGGTATCTTTGTATTAGTCTTTTAAGCACTTTTTTCTACTCGATGCAGAATCCGAATCTGAAGTCCGTTTTTGTCGGTCGAACCTAGTTTTCGAGCTACGACCTTCCAAATGGGGGCATATTTCCGTCGTTTATGATTCGATCGTTATGAAACGTGCAGAGTATAATTAATATTGAAATTTTTTAGCATTATATTTACGATAAGCTTTTTTTATTTTCGCAACATTTTTCGAGTTATACCATTTTCTAGTTACGATATATTATATAGTTGAACAATCTTTGGGGGCACATGGGAAACCGTGGTTTTTGGGTGGGGGAGACGTAATCAAGGATCTGGGCGTGACTAGATTACCTTAGACTGAAATAATCTATTTAAAAGTTTTCCATAACACTGTGCCATAGAGAGGTATTTTCTCTCATAGGAAAACAATGGAAAATTCAAAGTGATATATCTCAAAAAGTAGAGCCGACCGACACAAAGGGACATCATTTTTTGGAATTTGCATTGACAAATGAGTCAAAAAAAAAAAAAAATTCTATGTGCTTAAAGGAAAGTTTTACCAATATATTTACTAATTTTTTTAACATATCAATCCCAATTATCATTCCAGATCAAATTTCCCTTGTTCTTCATGATCCCTCTATGCTACAGCTCCACACAGCAGAGTATATCTCATCACTTATTTTCTCCCATCCTAAGTTATGAGGAGCAGGCCCGCAGGGGGTGGTGGTGGTTGCTTTAGCCTTTAGCTAGGACTTCGGGACGCTTGTCATTCGTGCCTCTTGATACTCTTATTGATATTTCATTTTATTTTTCCTCTTGTTTCCTGACGTGCTATGCCTATGCGCGTAGATCCTGTGTGGGAACACCGACGTGCATGCAGTCCACGTTTATCGTGGCACATTATATGTCCCTTCTATTTCCCCTCTTAGAACAGCTTAGAACTGATTTACGAAGGCCCAACCTTTCTCATTAAACCATAAACAGCAAATCCAATCTGGTCTCAGTGAAGAATTACGCGATTTTCAACAGAAAAAATTCGCCGATTGCGCGGACATATGCAAAATATTTCCAATTTTCTATATTCTAGAACAACCAGAAGACTCTAATACAAGTATCTCATCCTCACTGATAGCTTCTCCATATTTATGGATGTGGTACTGAAACGAGTTCAACACCTATTACGTTTGTTTATAATTCAGGCCCTCTTCAAAATTTATTCAAATATTATTATTATCATCATCAGGCCGCCCCCATTGTCTGGCCACCAAACGCCTCTTTGTTTGTATGAGCTAGCTTTGAGTTGGGGCTCTGGGTATCCCCTGCGTCGGAGGAAATGTCACTCTCAAGGCTGATTAGATTTTCGATCCCACGGCATCCCACAGAGGAGGTGAACAGACTGGTGCCATAACTGGGTACTCAGTCTTCCGCAGTCTACTCCTCTCTCTGCCATCAGGGAGTACCACCTGATGCTTTTTTTTCCTTTTCTTGCTTCTCTCTTCTTCTTCTTCTTTTCCCCAAACGCCCGTACTGGTGATGGCAGGGCCTGGGGTGCGTAAATAGCTGGCCGCTTCCGTAGCTATCGTGACAGTCGATTTTGTTTTGCTGTATATTGATTGATGTTGTCCGTTGCATATGGTCATTGTTCATCTGCTATTTTTTGCGTGCCTGATAGGTCGGTTAATCCTGGTCCTCGTGGTTCTAGTGTTCGCTGTTGCCGCATCTCGTGAGATAATGTTCGTGGTGTCTTTCATAATTTGGCTAAGCTTTCTGTAGCTTCTTCTAATGATGATCCGGTGCTATGTTCAGAGACGCTCGTTTCTAGCCATCACCATGTCTCCGAGCTGATGATCCCGAATTTTGAAAAGCCAAGCCCTTTGAGATGATTTTAGAGGTCTACCAGTTTCTGGTATGCATATAACGTTTTATCTGTGGTGTAATTCTTATTACAGGACGAACAACGCTTTTTGACCGACGCACAATATGAGGTTTTTTAATTGATTTGTTTTCTTGATGATTGTCAGTAATGAGTTATAAGATGGGGGAGTGCGCATGTCCCAAAGTATTATTATTATTGCTCTATATTTATTCATTAATGCGCTCTCCCAATAACTGACCCTTAGTCAGTTTTCGTTCGAGCAATTCTCCTTGACGCACCGGTGCGGTCTCGTCTGCATCCGGCGAAGGTAGAAATGTTTGCACCAGCGTCGCTCAAGTAACTGCTTATCGAGAAAACAATATTATTCCACGTGTCTAGTTTCACGTAGTTTTCTTTGTGGCTAGCAACAGTCAAAGCCGGCAAGTTCTTTCCTTGCTTTCAAGGCGCGGCCCTAAGTCTATGTAAAACCATCGGACGGTCGTCGACTTCAGTCGAGTCTCTGCCTGCTTTAATACCGATCCAGTACCCCCCGCTGGGTCGTTCGCTTGTCATCTTAATGCGGATAGCTCTAGGGCTTCGTATCTATGCTCGTACCCAACGGAAAGGAGTTTTCCAATCTGGCGCTACCATCGAGTGGTCCCATTATGATGGAGGATGTGAGTTGCATCTGAATCTAGCACTGTCATCTTATTTCTTTCTCTATTCACCAATGTCCAGCTCACGGCATATGGTTCTTGTATTATTTGTTGTATCAATTCTTTAGCTGAAATTCATTCGGATGACGCCCAATTGTTCAAAGAAAACGGAAACCCGTTTTCTTTGAATAACTCGTTTTCTGCCTGGTACATGTTGCAATTAGACGGCAGTCTTACCCTCTGAGGGCCACCCGGTGTTACCCGACGACGTCCGATCTCAGCGTCCCAATAAGTGTTGCGGAATTTGCAGAAAACTCGTACCTGAACATTTCTGGCGGAGCTTTATTATGGCTGTACTTTAGGGTAATACTTTGAAAAAATATGCAAAAGTATGTATATATAAATGCAAATCATTTTTGTCTCCTAGTTGGTTTTATCACTAAACGGCATCTCCGCTAGACCTCATATAAAGCTGTTCTCTTTCAAAGTGTGATATTGCCTTTCAAATTTCAGTCACTTTGCTCTAGCTTGAAATTAAAATTTTTTCTACCTGACGTAGGAAGAGTATTTTCTCTTGCTGGCTGAGAAGATTTACAAAATTCAGCTGGAGTTAGTGGAGAAATCCCGGCGCCAAGGCAAACGTGAGTTTGAGGGACAGCCAGCGTCGGCCGAGGGGACAGCTCCACCTCAGTCTGTGTCTGCCGAGGGGGCAACTCCATCTCAGCCTGTGTCTGCCGAGGGGGCAGCTCCACCTCAGCTTGTGTCTGCCGAGGGGGCAGCTCCACCTCAGCCTGTGTCTGCCGAGGGGGCAGCTCCACCTCAGCCTCTGTCTGCCGAGGGGGCTACTCCATCTCAGCCTGTGTCTGCCGAGGTTGCAGCTCCACCTCAGCCTGTGTCTGCCGAGGGCGCAGCTCCACCTGGACTTGTGTCTGCCGAGGGCACAGCTCCACCTGGGCTTGTGTCTGTCGAGGGCGCAGCTCCATCTCAGCCTGTATCTGCCGAGGGCGCAGCTCCATCTCAGCCTGTATCTGCCGAGGGCGCAGCTCCACCTCAGCCTGTGTTTGCCGAGGGCGCAGCTCCACCACAACCTGTGTCTGCCGAGGGCGCAGGTCCACCACAACCCGTGTCTGCTGAGTGCGCAGTACCACCTCAGCCTGTGTCTGCCGAGGTCGCAGCTCCACCTCAGCCTGTGTCTGCCGAGGGCGCAACTTCACCTTTGCCTGTGTCTACCGAGGGCGCAGCTCCACCTTTGCCTGTGTCTGCCGAGGGCGCAGCTCCACCTTTGCCTGTGTCTGCCGAGGACGCAGCTCCACCTTTGCCTGTGTCTGCCGAGGGCGCAGCTTCACCTTTGCCTGTGTCTGCCGAGGGCGCAGCTCCACCTTTGCCTGTGTCTGCCGAGGGCGCAGCTCCACCTTTGCCTGTGTCTACCGAAGGCGCAGCTCCACCACAACCTGTATCTGCCGAGACCGCAGCTTCACCTCATCCTGTGTCTGCCGAGGGCGCAGCTCCACCTTTGCCTGTGTCTGCCGAGGGCGCAGCTCCACCTTTGCCTGTGTCTGCCGAGGGCGCAGCTCCACCTTTGCCTGTGTCTGCCGAGGGCGCAGCTCCACCTCAGCCTGTGTCTGCCGAGGGCGCAGCTTCACCTTTGCCTGTGTCTGCCGAGGGCGCAGCTCCACCTTTGCCTGTGTCTGCCGAGGGCGCAGCTCCACCTTTGCCTGTGTCTGCCGAGGGCGCAGCTTCACCTTTGCCTGTGTCTGCCGAGGGCGCAGCTCCACCTTTGCCTGTGTCTGTCGAGGGTGCAGCTCCACCTTTGCCTGTGTCTACCGAAGGCGCAGTTCTACCTTTGTCTGTGTCTACCGAGGGCGCAGCTCAACTTCAGCCTGTGTCGGCTGAGGGCGCAGCTCCACCACAACCTGTATCTGCCGAGAGCGCAGCTTCACCTCATCCTGTGTCTGCCGAGGGCGCAGTTCCACCTTTGCCTGTGTCTGCCGAGGGCGCAGCTGCACCTTTGCCTGTGTCTACCGAAGGCGCAGTTCCACCTTTGTCTGTGTCTACCGAGGGCGCAGCTCCACCACAACCTGTATCTGCCGAGAGCGCAGCTTCACCTCATCCTGTGTCTGCCGAGAGCGCAGCTTCACCTCATCCTGTGTCTGCCGAGAGCGCAGCTCCATCTCAGCCTGTATCTGCCGAGGGCGCAGCTCCACCTCAGCCTGTGTCTATCGAGAGCACAGCTCCACCTTATCACTTGATGCCCGCTGCTGCAAACGCTGCTCCAGCTTTCCAGTCGCACTGGGGCTTGCCATTTGGTGCTGCTTCGGGCTTAGATTCGAATGCAGTGCAGGGCCATCCGCAGCTGCTTCAACCTCAGCAGCAGTCTGAACAGCAGCCTCAACCTTGTCAGGAGTCTGAACAGCAGCCTCAACCTTGTCAGGAGTCTGAACAGCAGCCTCAACCTCGTCAGGAGTCTGAACAGCAGCCTCAACCTCGTCAGGAGTCTGAACAGCAGCCTCAACCTTGTCAGGATTCTGAACAGCAGCCTCAACCTTGTCAGGAGTCGGAACAGCAGCCTCAACCTTGTCAGGAGTCGGAACAGCAGCCTCAACCTTGTCAGGAGTCGGAACAGCAGCCTCAACCTAGTCAGGAGTCGGAACAGCAGCCTCAACCTTGTCAGGAGTCGGAACAGCAGCCTCAACCTTGTCAGGAGTCTAAACAGCTGCCTCAACCTCAGGAACAGTCTGAACAGCAGCCTCAATTTCAGGAACAGTCTGAACAGCTGTCTCAACCTCAGGAACAGTCTGAACAGCAGTCTCAATCTTAGGAACAGTCTTAACAGCTGTCTCAACCTCAGGAACAGTCTGAACAGCAGTGTTAGCCTCAGCGGCATGAGTTATAGCACGCACTACCTGTTGGATCTGCCTTCATTTTGTACTGAAGCCCTTTGGGGAAGTTAAACAGTTGTTTGCTGCGAGTGGTTGTACCAGTGGGTGGACAGATCAACGCAGCTGAGGAACATTACAGTCATAAGGTAGAAAAAGGTGATAGGAAGAGTTTCCTTGATGATTTCATCCTTCCTCTGCCGGCATTCTTCACCTTCTTTGTTAATTGTTTCGATTTTATTATTAACTTGGAAGATCTTTTAACTAATATAGTTAAATTTCCATAACAAAGTCCGTGTTGAATATACTATTAATTTGAAAATGTTTTACGCAAGGTGAGCCGCTGAATCATAGAAAAAAAATTATGATAATAATTGCTGTTTATGCTCTCAGTGTGGATCACAACCTGTTGAGCTATGTAGCGCTGCGCAAACATTGTTATTTAGATCTTATCGACCCAACTAATCATTTTAAAAGTTTTTACAACTATTTTGAATTGTTTTAATTTAATTAATATTGACTTGGTGATAACCATTATTCAATAAAGTATAAGCTACAATTTCCATGTCCAAGTGTTTTTTTTAACCATTACGACATTAAGAGCCGAAGAAGCCTGCAATAGATATGACTTTTAGTAAAACTTCTTAAACAACTCCCGTTGTAATGAAACTGGATGATGTTTTCTATTTAATTTTTAGACAAATAAGCGGGTTCATACGACAGTTTTTTTTCGTTTTGTATGTGTCTGCAGAAACGCTACTCAGCGTTTTGATTGCATTCGCTGCAAACTCAACCATTTGGCTGCCAAAGGCTTAATAAAAGGATAACCGTCGCGTCGTATAGCAGGCCTAGTGGGACTAGTCAAGTACAAAATGTGTCTTCGAATTTACAATATATTAGAACTCATAATTTGCAATGTTTGCAGGAAGTTGTTGGCAATGTTAAAAGACGTATATAATTGAATTTTGGTGCGGATCGCTTAGTCCGTTCGTGTGTTTGACTTGTGTTTGTCAGCACCGTAACTCACAGTGCTATGTACGGATCTTTATGAAAATTGCAGAAACTGTTAATACTATCAAAAAGCACAAATCATTAGATTTTGGCGTTGATACAAAGAAAGTCACAGTTTCAGAGTGAAGTTGAATATTGCTTTACTGTTGCCCTACTTGGCGGAGGTATGCGCTCTTACAGCGCTCTAGTAATATTTTACGCTAATCATATTATACGGCATAACACCTAATGATTTAGGTCCTGAACAGCAACACCTTATGGTGCTGAGTAATACCCTTTGGACCAAATAGCTGTTGAGTGGGCAAGGTCTCTATAAGGAGCTAGGCTGAGGTTACATGCTTCTCCAGTTACCAGCCCTGCCTCCCGCCTTATGCTACCCATAGTAGATATTTCAAGTTGAGGAAACGGTCGGGATCTTCTAGGTAATAATGTAGCAGCGTAGTAAGCAGACCTCTTCCTTTGCGTTCACTGTGAACAGACGCTCTGAACAGCCGGGCGCAGAAGCTGCGGCTAGAAGACATTCATTTGATTATACCTGCCGAAGCTTCAAATGACATTACTTTGACGTTCCGTGCCTTCTACCCATATGCTCGTACACGAAACCAATTTTTACTCATTGTAATCAAAGAAAAATGCCGATAAAGATGCAGCCAATTTACCACGAGAACTTGTCGAGTATTAACCAATTAGTGCCGAAGGTTTGGAACTTGACCAAACTTAATGAAATTTTGTGGACAACATACACAGCATGCATTTAACAAGTCCTCAAAGTTTCATAGAAAAATTAAAATTGGTTCTAAAGATATTGATTTTTTTTATTCATAAAAGCATCGGCATTGCGAGCATCAACACTATGCAAGATTAGAAACTCCAATGTATAATGTACGCTCCAGTTGTAAATGAAAAATGTATAGATCACATTTGGGAGCCCGTATTTCTAAGAGATCTTAACCTTCCTTTTAATTAACAAAATAATCGCAAAATTAACAAAATAAGATCAAAGAGTTCATCCCTACCTTTGTATTACCTAAGCAGTTATTTGGTAGTATGGTGGAGGCCTGCATTGCACTTGTCACATTCAAACTTTCTACTGTTGTTGCACTCTCCGCACCTCCTTTGCCTCTCAATTGGCGCAACCCAGTGATTCTTGCCATCAAATTTTGCAACATCTGAGAATGGAGAACTATAGATGGGCGTGACCCTGACATACGGGGAGTACCATATGACTTACAGTAGAATAGCACAACTTGCTCTATGAAATTTTAGTTTCTTGTTCCAGGAAAAAATCTTCTCATGAGTGAGCAAGCATTGTTTACAGTGCAGCTGAGCATGTGAGGAAAGATTGGCCACCACTACTCACATTGACGCATTTTGATCCTGTAAGTACTGCAGTGCTGGTCTATTTGGTCGATAAATCCCATAAACTTACTATAATTATGGATGCACAAGGGTTGTGGCCCATCGCAATATATATATTTTTATCTACCTGTTGTTGTCTTCATCTCAGTTGAATCATTGTGTGACATTGAAATAACGTCCTTATTATCCTTCTGTTTCATGAGCATGACGTCATCTCTCCCCCTGTGATCAGCTGTACCTCTTGCAAGCGACATGTTTTGGCATCTTTTCGCTTGCAATAGGATATCTCTCTGTACTTTTACGACGCCATATACCAGAAGCGTGGATCCCTTTTTCAGCAAGATATTCCATGAGAGTAACGCTCGTGAAATAGTCGTCAAGAAATAATCTGTGACCTCTGCAACTTGGAACTTTTGCTTTCTTGATCAAATTTGCTACAACAATGTCGCCCAAGCCAACATTTGGAACTTCATCATAGTTCTTCTTTCTCTCGTTGCCCATGTACAAATCGAAAGCGTGCAGGTAACCATATTTTGAGCACAGTGCCCACATCTAGAGGCCAATTAAGCGCATGGGTGTCCCTTAGATGAACTGTCTGTTTAGCATAGTGCTTTCCAGAATATGGAATCATACTCTCATCGATAAATAAATATTCTTGAAGGGTTCCGTGATGCTTGAAGGTATTTGCGAGATGACTAAAAAGCGGTCGTAACTTGTATGCTCGATCATCGGACTTTACAGTGTTATCTGCACTGTGTAAATTGTGCAATATACCAAGAAATCTATCTTTCCGAATAGTATTTGCCAATATGTGAGGGACGTGATTTTCAGCGCTCCAATACTTTTTCTTGGGACACAGCCAATGGATGAAAGCAATAGCCCAGCAAGTAGGAGTTTTATTTCTTCAGGAGCCACATTCAGCGTCTTCTTATGCTGCAGTGAATACAAGTTACATTGTACAAAAACATGGTTGAGGAATTGCTCATCGAAAAAGAGCTCAAATTACTCTACTGGGTCATTACCCTCAGTAACTTCTGGTGATGCATTCTGAGGAATGCGTTCTGATGAAATTAATTCCCGATTTTTCTTCACTCAGCGCGTATGCGATTTCTTTTTCAGTTTCATTGGAGGCTCCTCATTTTTGCAGTCTTCCTCCTCAAATTGAATATGCGCAGGTGCCTCCAGAACTTGCCGTTTCAGTCGTCTAATTTGAGCTTCATTTTCCTCGTATGAACGGTCACTATCGCCATCAGAAATTGCTCCAGATTCAGGAAGACCCTTAATGACATCCCCTGCCTTGTCGAGATCTTCCAGTAGTGCCAGAGCTTCATCGATAATGCCATTAGTGCCAGGGCTTCGTCGATAATGCCAGTAGTGCCAGTGCTTCATCGATAATGCCAGTAGTGCCAGGGCTTCATCGGTAGTCAGCCTCAGACTAAAAAAATGATGAATCACAAATTGGCCAAGGTAGACTAGAGAGCTATTTCATACTTTTCTAAAAACTTCAATTTACTATTTAGTTTCAATTTCATTGATTACTCAACTATAAAAGCAGGGGAAATGCTATGGTGAACGAAGCACTGTTGATTGTACCTATTACAGTATCCCATGAAACCTTGTAAAGAAAATGGTGGAAAGAAAGCTCGTGAGAGCGGAGTGGCGAGCATTTTTAGTGTCAAACCACGAATTTTAATACTACGGGGTATTTACTCTGTATTTTAGGTATGGTGAGATGTGTACGCATTAACCCTATCTGCTCCTAGGCGGTACAAAATTGTACCCCCATACAGTTTTTCGTTCACAGTTCTGCTCCCAGTGATATTCAGCGCCTAAACTTCCCTGACTTTTCTCAATTGAACATGACTATCGATAAAATTCTAATATACCCGCACGTTACAGCCAAAAATATAGGTAATTCTAAATATTTCAGAAAGTTAGTTGATAACATTTCCGTGTAGAATTTCTTTTTATTTAAAAAGAATTTTTAAAATTATCACTAAACGACAAAAATAAGGCTAGAAATGAAAAATAGAAGCGAGTTTACCTTCAGCTTGTGAAAGTATGAAAATTGCGGCAGATGTGCTGCCGGAGTATTCACCCTGTACTGTCCGGAGATATTTTTTATATTCGAATTTAATTGACGTTAAAACTACTCTGAGGCATTATTTTTTTAATTAAATAGGCGAAAGAATAGTTGAATAAATGACTGTTGAGACTATGAAGAATAAACTCTGATATTGATAAAGTTATAAGCATTTTTAGTGGGCGGTACAAATTTGTACCGTTTTACGCTCAAGCGGCTGAAAAAAATTGGTAACGGATAGGGTTAAAGTTAATATTTAAATGCCTTTATCCACCATTTCTTCCTCGAATGAGAAGGAACAGAGGATATCCCGAGAGCACTCACGCTTGGCTACGGCCTCTTAAGACCTGATGTAAACAAATCACGTCACTATAAGCTTACCACGCTCGCCACTGCAACGAAACTTGTTCAGAACACGTATCAACCCAACATCATAACTTGATGTGTTATAGCTAATTTTTCTGGTGTATATTTGAATGATATTCGGTCTGATCAATGTTTTATGTATCAAACCGTAGGCACTAAGGGGGTTCAACTTTGTGCGTAGATATGATGCTCCTAATCAAGCGATGCGTCATTTGAGTTTGCTAAGGCACCTGGCCAGGTTACGATATAGCAGAACGAAAAAACCCGAACATAAAACCTGTCACACACATCGACTACTTAATCGCATGTCCCTGGCAACTCGCACCCTATAATTCTTTGCACACGATTTTTTACGGACTCTTAATAAGAATAATTAAATTACCATACTTACATCTAAATGTAATTATTTTTATCAGACGGCCCCGTACCTGTACCTACCAATTTCATTTTTATCACCCGCAAGAGAAGCGAAGAGTACTGACTCTGTTTTCGGTTACGTCTCATTTGCATATGTTTGTCTGGCTATCCATTCAAAAAGAGGCATACGGGGTTGAGCTATCATCACAATCTTTCTCAGGTAGTCAGATGAGTTGACGGAGATGTGAAAAATGCCAAAAATCTAGAGTTAGCTGACCATGAAGAATGACGGCGTTGACTTTTTAGCTCTTGACTCAGGAATTTCAGTCCCCCCCCCCTACCGCGGGTGATGGTCTTCGCCACGAACTGTTAAAGTTTTACTTGTTTATATTTTCAGAGTACATAAAATTCTGGCATTTTTTGTTGATATTCCTACTAATTTTTCTAGTTTTTATTTTTTCGAACACTGTTGTCGGCTGCACTCACTCTTTGCTGCGTCGGAGAAACACAAGAATCCATACCTTGTTGATTTCTCGGATGAGGTCCAGGTGACGTTAAGCACGCCACCCATCTTGTGCAGAGGTGATGCTGCAGTCCGTGACCAGCGGGAAGGCTAGTAACGAGTTTTCCCACATTGCACGTCACCGCTTGCAGCTGATATAACAGACACTCTCAGGAAGTGTGCGTCCAGTATGTTTTTCTAATTCACAGTCTCAGTACCGGTGGTACACCGAATGTGTTACGGAATTTTGTTGAAAAACCTCGCCCCCAGGATAGTGAAACTCTTGCAGCACTTCGTGGCTATTCCCTCCCTACAAATTTTGATTGGAATTTGCATTTCACAAGAATGACCGTTACTGTCATTATCTGGCAAGGATCCGCCCATAGACATTGCCACCAATTCTTACTAAAATTCCCAAACATACATGACCGAGTAGGGTGCATTGGACCGCATTTTTTCAAAAACGTTGCTGAAATGGCTGCTATAGTCACAGGAGAAAGGGGCAAAAAATGGTTGAAAATTATTAGCTACCACAGCTGTAGGAAGAAGGCATGAAAGATATGTGGTGCCAGCTAGATGGGGCACAGCTCATACCACACGAGACACTACGACATTGCTAAAGACAAAATTTCCGGGCAGACTGATTTTACTCTTCGGCGACATTCTTTGGCTACCTCAATCGCCTAGAGTTTTTTCTTTTTTTTTTGGGGGGGGATATTCAAAGGATAAGGTCTTTGTCGATAATCCCCACTGCTGATGAGGTGAAAGAGAATAATGATGGAAGACATTTGAAGGAAATTACATTTATTGAAAGCTCCCAGTATTCTTCTTTCATTTGCAGTTTAATATAATTCCAATCATATATAGTTTTCGTGTAGTAAATTTTTAAAAGGTGAAGTAACTTTTGGTCCACCCCATTTAAGCAGGCCGCACCTTCAGGTTGCCATGGCAGCAGGTATGGACCGCCCCAATCCGCACCTGAGCAGCCGCGCCCTGCGTTATACTGTTGACATTGTGCATTGTGCTGTGGTACGTGCAAGTGTGAGGGAGCCCTGGCTGTTGTGTGCAGGTGTGAGGGGACCCTGGCTGTTGTGTGCAGGTGTGAGGGGACCCTGGCTGTTGTGTGCAGGTGTGAGGGGACCCTGGCTGTTGTGTGCAGGTGTG
>LQNS02276927.1:8739187-8751000 GCA_001587735.2 Parhyale hawaiensis | reverse complement strand
CCCCCCCCCGGCTTCCTGACATCCTTTCCCAGGACTGTAACAGATTTATGGAGATTAGCATATGCTTTGGCTTCAGTTTGCCACCAGAAATAATAATCGAAACTATTTAGATCTGGGGAGTTCGAAGGCCAACAGTCTTTTCCTCAAAATTAGATTTGAACATCATCAGCAAATCAAGTCTTTCTCGCCATATGGCTGGGAGCTGGGTCCTTTTGGAAGATAAACTTCTTATTTGAAGCTTTGACCTTCATCCATGGAATAATTTCAGTTTCCAGGACGTTGCAGTAGGATTTGGCATTCAGTTTTTCATCTTTGACGAAGAAATGACTTGAGATATCTCCCTCACTTCACGCAACGCACTTTTTTCATCTTCTCATTTAGAGATGCTTTCGACCATGGACGTAAGAGCACATACCGAGATATTTCACTGCCTGGTGAACTCTAGGGATGCCAAGATCTTTTCTTTTACCAGTGTTAATACCGGAAAGGTTGGATTGGCTTTACTGCATATTTTAAGACCAGCCAAGAAGCCAAATTTCCGAATTTTATCTTTCTTTATCTGTCGCCAGCTCTGAAATCTTGGCCAGTTTTATCAAGACGCTTTAAAGCATTGAACACAGTCTAGCTAAGATACTGCAGAGGGACTTGGCAATCCAGGCTGGACTGTGGTTTGCACGAGTTCACAGATTGCTTAACATCTGACTGATCCATTGGGTATAGTGTTTGTACTAATCGTGGAAAATTCTTACTATTGATTGCTGGTATAACTATTAACTAATAATAAAGTGGCGTAGTTTTGTGTTGCCAGCTGACTGTAATTTGTGTTCTGATCGGCTAAAAATTTGTGCAGATTTCTCTGAAAGACCCGATATGTACACATATACACAATTATTAAAAATTATACCGTATTCTGGTTTACAATTATTTCACTGCATTTCTCAAGAATGAAATAGATCCAGCACAACATGATGAGTTTTTTCATCATAAATTTGCTCCCTTACTGTTGTTATAATTATCACTCGCGAGCGAAGTGCAGAGCAGTGATAATGTTTTCATTGAAGATATAAAATGTATATTTGTCTGTCCACCCAAAAAGAAGGAGTTGAGCAATGTTCATAATTTTTGCGGGGAGTCAGGTGGGTTAGCCTAGATGTGAAAAATACCGAAACTCAGAGTAAGCTGGCCATAAAAAAATGACGGTGTTGAATTTTGTTATCTGTCCGCGAAAACGAGGCACGAATTTCACCATAATAATTTTTTTAGGCAGTCAGGTGGGTTGACTGAGACTTTTAAAATGCCAAAATCTAGAGTTAGCGGGTCATCAAAAGTACGGCGTTAAATTTGTCGAACCCACGGGTGGTGGTCATTCAATTCGTATCTATTGTTTTAGTTGCGCGTAAAGATCAGGGGCGACGGGGTGGTGACCCCCGGTATTCAAAAGAAGGGGACATCCAGGAGAAGAGAAAAAACGTAGAATGAAGTGTTACGGGATACATTAATAGGCGTGGTTATACGGTCATTTCGTTATGGCCTGATAGAGGTACATCCCCTTCCGAGAACCTTGGGTTAGGTGCGCAAGGACTGGTTCTCCTATTATTCTATATGTTTTAACGGGTTCACAGTGCTGGGAAGCCACTAGAACACTAAGCACAAAAAAATTTTACTATCGAGAAGTTGGCGTGCGCGAACGTAGATTTAATTTTCCTTCAAAATGAGACCATTTTGAAATAAATCTACGGATTTTTTAACACGTTTTTCACTGTTTGAAGTTGAAATACCGTTAGGTGGCCAAGATTCTTGGTACCTCTATCGAGACATTAGCCACCTAACAGGCCGTTTATGAATAAAGATTCATGGCCATCTAATAGCCCGTTTCGAAATATGTATATATATACATATACATATATATATATATATAATTAATATTGATGATAATAAATAAACGAATGATAATCGATGTTTTCATAACAGAAGACCTAAATAGGGTAAGGAATACGAAGCAAAATAGTAAAGGAGAAGGGGTTTCAAATGGGCCAAGAAAATGAAACATATTAGCAGAGAAAAAGGGATTAAACCTGCCCGAAAACGAAAAAAAAAAACCAGACGAAGAAGGGAGAAGAAACGGGCCAGGAAATGAAATAAAATAGCAACTAGAAGAAGAACAGTGTTTTTAAACGAGCCAAGAAAATAAAATTAAATAGTAATAAAATTAAATAGTAGAGCAAGAGGACCATCGAATGGGCCAGGAAAACAAAATTAAATTGGAGACAAAGAATGGCGGCGAATAGGACAGGGAAAAACGAATGTTGAGGTGATATGTGACTTGCGAGTGTTTCTTTAATTAGACTTCTATGTGCTTAATTAAACATCTATGTGCTTAATTAGACTTCTATGTGCTTAATTAGACCTCTATGTGCTTAATTAGACTTCTATGTGCTTAATTAAACATCTATGTGCTTAATTAAACATCTATGTGCTTAATTAAATATCTATGTGCTTAATTAGACCTCTATGTGCTTAATTAGACTTCTATGTGCTTACTTAAACATCTATGTGCTTAATTAGACTTCTATGAGCTTAATTAAACATCTATGTGCTTAATTAGACTTCTATGTGCTTAATTAAACATCTATGTGCTTAATTAGACCTCTATATGCTTAATTAGACCTCTATGTTCACATCGCGTACCATAACACTACCTGTGCTTCATTTGACGATCATCGCAGCGTCGTAGGAAGTACGTAGCGATTGCCAATCACGGAATTTTCCTATAAGTGAGCTGCTGTAAAGTTGACAAAATGTACAACTGAGTACCATCGCCGTGTTCTCTACAGCGCAACTCGCTACACCGATGTTAGGCCATTCTATTTTTAAAAGCATTTAGTTTTTTTTTTTTTGTAGCTGCTAACTGGAAGAAAAACTTTAAAGCTAATAAAGGTCTCAGCAACTGTTGTATAAATAACTTAGGAGATATAATAATAACAATACGTAGTGCAACCATGATTAACCTTGGACTAAAATACATTAATCTACGTCCTCACAAATCATGAATGTAGGTAGCAGGCCAGTGAATAGAGGAAGTTTTCTAAAATTACTAGGTACACACAAAAAAGATATATCGACTTCTTCGATAACCAGTAACGGAGCAACTCAAAAGGTACGTTTTGCTCGATGCGATTATCGCTCAAAGATGATCTTTTATGACTCAACAATGATCGTCAAACGATTTTCTAGAGCACTAATACAATGATTTTGAATGGGGTTCTTTTGCTTCGAGAGGCTGACGCTACAGTCGCAAACGATCATCGTTGGCCCCAAATCGCTACACGGCTGGAGGGAGGAGGACATATATAATCGCAGTCGCAAACGATCATTTAACTTAGAAGGAGTGCCTTGGATGTGTCGTGTTTGATCAATTTAACCAAGCAGTTAAACTGTTCAACAGAGAGGCGGAAAAACTCGACAAACTTGTTGTGGTCTTCACGCAGGTAGTTAGTGATCTATTTCTCGAATTATTCCCTCTTCATTCCTCAGTTCAAACCTCAGATGCCTTTTTTCTCCCGTATACAGTATATTACCTTTAACTATGTAAATAAAAATTTCTTACTTTATATTTCAAGATAAGAGTCGAACTTTGAAATATCAATATTAAATAAATGTATAGCTGTGTTGCAAATATAAACAACACTTTTAATATAAATATTTGGCCATTGATTACGTTTATCATACAATTTGCTTCTTAACTACGAGTTTTTACTGTTGCCTCAGATTATGCAACAACTTAATAAAAACGTCATAAAGAGGAAATAAATACAAGTAAACAGGAATACTTTTATTGCTCGTCCATAACCAAGAAATAGTAACGAAAACAAAAAAAAAAAATAAATAAGTGGTCAGTCGTGGTGAACATAAGTTAATTTCGAGCATGGCAACCTTCATTTTTCATGATTTTTATAAAGCGATTATCAACAGACTATGTCAGGTTTGATATTTCAGATGGTGGAATAAACTCTTCAGCTGTTTGTACTGCATTTCACTGGCTTACTTTGCTCGAAAACTGCCGACCACCTTAATAGACCTTCCTTCGATCATTGCCCAGAGGTTCTTAATGTGGTTTAAATCTTAGCAATTCGCTGGCAGGTCATAATCCTTTTTTAATTAAATCCTCCATCCGCAAGCCAGTTAGCAGTGTATTGTGCTCGGTATGAGGGAGCGTTATCGTGCTGAAATGCCAATTTGGATCTGCGTGCGATGGTCTGCTCATCAAGCCACGGAATCAAGTTGGCTTTAAGAAACTGGCAGTACCTTTCTGCATTCTCTTTAACTCCTTCTGCCACTTCAAATGGACCAATAAGGGTGTCACCTATTATCCCGGCCCAAAACATTACAGCTCCACCATCTTGTTGACGCTTAAGCCCTGTCTGTTGAGGTCGGTCATGGAGCACCCATTCATCTGGACCATCAAGAGTGGCTCTGCGTTCGTCAGAAAATATGTCATTGGAGAAATCAGTTTTCATGTTTTCTTCTGCCCATATGATTTTATTTTTTATGATTTTTTGTTAGAAGTGATCGTTTAATTGCCTTTTCACTTTCCCTAGCTTCTGCAAAACCTCACATCTTGTCCGTCTGCTTGGTATTGGGGCTCCAGCATTTTCAAATATCGCCTTACTTGTAGAAAGTTGTTTTCTAGCCATAGAAACCATCAAATCTCGCATATTTCGAGCAGTCAATTTCCTCGTAGAGGCTCTCTATCCGGTGGTTTCTTGTTGACCTTACCTTCAATTGCAAAAGAAACGACATCATAGCAACGGGTGACTAAAAGCCTAAATTTCACTTTAAAACAAAGGACCAAGGTCACTGCTATAAAATGAATCACAGTCTAATTTCAAGAACTAAAAAAATGCACTAATATAAATAAACGCAGTTTTTTTTAGCTTTTCTCTCCGATTATTTAAGATAAATTGTATCAAAACATTAATTTTCCGCAGGTATAAAATCTGTTCGAGTTATAAGAATTTGCATGCTGAATTTTCATTTTTAATTTCTCATTCTCAAGAAAACGGTTTCCCTACTTTTTTAGGTCAATCTATCATCCCTAACTTCCCTGCTAAAATATATCAGGATAGCTACACACCAGCCCGTGAAGTAGAAAATTTTATTTTGCACTTCCATACTTTGGCCCTCAGTCCGAAAAATTCAAGTAAGAGTTATTTCCCTATTGTCCATATGTTATAAAAATCTCGATTTCAAGATCATTTTAACCAATAATTTTTTCAACGGTTCATTTTTCCACTATAAAGACAAACTTCCTGCTGATATGCGAAGATGTATCGTTTATAAGTTCAGTTATAAACGATACATCTTCGCATATCAGCGGAAGTTTGTCTTTATAGTGGAAAAATGAACCGATATAAAAATTATTCAGCACGTTTTGCATTGAGCTACATTAATTGGTAGCACTTTTCGTCTGCTTCGCACGAGAGTATTCGAGCATATGAGCAGGAGTTGTCGAACCGGTAGCATTCTCGCTGTTCCGCCATTTTCATCACTCTGCTCTCACAGTGAACAGTGCAATAGCAGAGTACAAATGATTATGCTCTCACAGTGAACAGTGCAATAGCAGAGTACAAATGATTAATTTTACTATTTTAGGTTTCGCCCCTGACCCTTCCGATCTTAGAATACTGGAGTCCCTGTATATATTAAAAGAACAATCTTTCATAAACGATAGTAATAGTTCCCAACCCCTTTTTATCGCAAAATCTTGAGTTCAGCCTTTCTTTTCTTCTTTTACCGTTTTACCTTCTTACTTTTTGCTTTTCCCGTGTGTGTTTATAAAGTGTAGATTGCACTTATTAAAATTCATTATTATTTTGGTTTCCAGATTGTATTGAGGACGGGATCGATTCCCGAAACGTTTATTTATATTATTTGCGTTACTGCGTTACTGTCTACTGCCCCTTGAAAAATCGTCGCTTGGTGTGGGATTCGTTGATCCTATACTGAATTTATACGTTGTGAATTGAGAGCAAACATATGTTTTGATGCATTTCAAAAGTTACTAAATCACACTCCAATGGCAGCGTTAAGAGAAGCTGCAAATATTTCCCTCGCTTCGATGCCAAGAACAGTTTCAAGCAAGAAGTGCATTAAGATAAAGGTATAAGTTTTTCACGTCGGCCATCTGTTGCAACCTGGTCAACAGACCCCATGAAAACGTTACTTAATTACAACATCTAGAACCTGGCCTATTTTTTACCTATTTCGTTAAGAACGTGATTTGAAACGTAAATAAATATACATATGAATAAATTCAGGAAGACACGACGTTCATTTTAAGTAATGATGTTTTACGATAAGAGCTTAGCAACTCTCGAAAATTAGCTGTATGCTCTTCTTCAGAGCTCGAGTTCACTACCTGCGTGATTAGATGGTTGAGAAAGCAATTAAACTAGTAAAAAGGCACTACGATTCTTTCTTAGAACTGCAGCTCATCATGACTTAATGGCAGTAGAAAGTGATTGCGTTGTTACTGGACTCGATCAAGCTTAAATTGTAAAAGCAATAAAAACTGGATGCTTCCTGTTCTGTGAAAATGCATACGACTTTTCTGAGTTTTTCTTTATGTGCCGAGGTCTGTTCTCAGTTCCATTAACTGAAATCAATTCCCTGACTCATAATTATTCAATTTTATAACATCATTAATTACTGTACAACGATCAGGGGAGCCATTGCATGTCTTGCCCTTACTTGAATTGTTTCTTGATTAAATTCATTTTAAATTAACAAAAAGTGTCGACATAAAAAAATGTTAACGCTTCGGGATTGGCTGTATTCTCATCTTCAGAACTAAAAACAAGGATACGGTACCTATACTGTAAATGTCTAAAACTAAAAATTTATTTCAGTACACTAACTGGGAGAGAGGTCCTATCTTGTAGAAGTGTAAAAGGCAAATGACTGAAGTAATTAATGCTTGAGAGGGTCCCAATGTCGGTGTTTGCGCAGCCGAGACGGCTAGGGAGCTTCGAAGGCGGAAGGGATGTACAGTCAGGGAAAAAAATGTCAGATGTGGATTGTACTGAGGGGAACGGCTGAAGTCGTTATGTTGAGGCTGGGATTAGTTTTATGAATGTAAAGAGATTCTAGAGTTGTGAGTTCTATTGAGTTCGAGAAGTCAATAATGGAGAAGTCTTTCCTGCTAATGAGATGATTATTTTGTTCTGCATGAAGACGGGGAGCTAAATGTGTAGGTTTTGCAAGTGGTAAAATTGTTTTACTGGATATACCTACCCAAATGTTGGTCAATGCGGGCCTTGTAATGCTGTCCGATGCTGCCCACATACGAAACTTGGCAACTTCTGCAACTGTACCTGTAAACAATAACGGACAGCAAAGGTGTGGGGGTTTGTCCTTAAATTTAAAATAGGATCCTCTTGTAAATGTGTTATTAAAAGAAATCCTAAAATTTATATGCGGGTAAGCTTCAGAAAGAAACATTTTCAGAGAGTTAACTGTAGCGACGGTAGTTGTGCTATAGTACGAGAGGGAGTGGAAAAAATCTAACTTACGAACAGTAGGGTTAGTGATTCCGGGGTCGAACAGTTTGTCTAGAAACAACCTTTCAATAATGGTCCAAAAGATGGTGGGGATAGCCGTTATTCTTGAAGAAAGTTCGAAGAAAATCTAATTCGTTTGAAAATGCTAGGTAAGAAGAAGACAAGTGATATGCCCTAAACAGTAAATTTTTGATTGCATTTATCTTAAATTGGTCATAGCAGTGGCTGGAAAAACTAGTTCCGAGACCCAAAAAATTTGGTTTCCCATTGGTTTTGCGAGAGACTAACAATGACTGTGTCCTGCACATATCAAGAATGATCTTCTCTTGTCGGCTGAATGTTTTTAGATTAATAATTATAATAATAATAACATTGTAGTTCGGTGTTAGCAAATGCGGAGTTCTTAACATTAAAAGGGGAAAGGTTCCTGCGTCCCAGGGGATCATCATCGAAGAAGGTACCGTCAGGGACAACGAGAATACAGATTACAAGCACTTGGGTGTCATGGAATATAACACCATTCTCCACAGAACGATGAATGATTCCATTCGGAAGGAGTACCACGCCCGACTCCGGCTCATCCTGACATCACACCTTAATGGGGGTAACACCATCAATTTTTTTTAAACTCCATAGAAATTTATTTGTCAGAGCATGAAAGAAAAACAGATATGATCACAATTAAAACTTTCGACAAGGGACAAAAGGTCACTATAAGCTCCTTCGCTTCTTGGACCTAAAAAGGATAACAAATTGAAAAAAAAAGCACTAAGGACGAGGAAATAAATTGTGCAGTACAGAAAAAAATATCGGAATAAGAAGGGTCTCGCATATTGAAGATAAATCTTGTAGCACAAAAAAAAACATCAGTGATATAGTTCCGGGTATAAAATCTAGAAAATAAATCGCCAAAACATTAGTATTTTTCGAGTAAGAACCGTGAAAAACATGATTGTTAGTTAGATTGTTACCCTTCAAACTTTTACACAATTCAGCCGTTAGCAGTATGCACTGATATACATAGTAAACACAGACACGTGATGATACTGGATCGCTCTAAGCACTATGGGTTTTTAGGCGTTAAGGACATTAACAACTGGGCCGTCCCCGTAGTCCGCTACTCTGCTGGTATTATAACTGGACCAAGAAGGACTGCACCGACATGGACATTAAAACAAGGAAGCTCACACCCATCTTTCGGACACTGCTCCCAAGATCTGGCGTAGACAGACTGTATCTCAACAGAAGAGAGGGGTCGTGTCCTCATCAGCGTCGAGGACTGCGACGAAGCTGAAAAACACATTCCCTCCCAACACTTCAGAGAGAACGACGACCTGTGAGCACGCTGCTTAATCGAGGTGAAGTTGCTGAAAGAGACCGAAACGGCTGACCAATTAAAAGAGCGACGGCGCCTGGATCGAAATAACAAATGGAAGAGCTTGAAGATGTCCGGCCAGTACATCGAAGCTCTTCAGGACAAAATAGTCCCCGATTCATGGAACTGGCTCCTGAGAGGTAAGCTGAAACGGGAAACAGAGGGCACCATCCTGGCAGCTGAAGAGCAGGTAAATCCAAAACAAGATCGACATGAGAAACGTACCCACTACATGTAGAGTTTATAAGAGCTCGGATGAAACCATAAACCACGTGATAAGCGAATCCGGAGTATTGGCGCAAAATAATTACAAGCGCAGGCACAATAAAATGGCTCGACACCTCCACTGTAACCTCCTGCGGATCCATAACTTCCCGTTCAGTGAGAGGTGGTACCAGCACAAACCCGCACCCGTGGTTGAAAACGCAGCCGTGCAGATCTACTGGGACAAGCGGATGGAAACTGATCGAGAACTTCACGCAAACCGTCCGGACATCGTCGTAAAGCAGGAGAAGTCGGCCAAACTGATCGACGTTTTAATCCCCTTCGACTCCAGAATCGTGGACAAGGAAACCGAGAAGCAGTAAAAGTACCGTGACCTTGCCATCGAACTTCAACGACTGTGGTAAATGAAGGTGAACATCGTCCCAGTGGTCTTCGGAGCTCTGGGGGCAGTGTCCAAGAACCTCAAGACTGCCCAGCGAGAACTGAAGTGCGGCCATCTCTATCCAGGAACCCTCCAGAGGAGCGCTCTGCTTGGAACAGCGCACATCATTCGAAAAGTGCTCTGAGCCTTAGGTTGCGGAATGCGACCCGGCGCTAAAGTGTAAAGCCCAACATCGCTCAACCAATCCAAAACTTGGGTTGTGAAATTCCCTCGATGATGATAATGATAATAATAATGTCCATTATTATTTCGCATATATATACAGTGGATACACTGAACGAGGTGTTCTTTTGTCTTAATTATAGAATTTTAAAGATCTGGTAGAGTGAAGAGCAGGAGAAACAGTCTTTGATAAGATCCAATTTGAGAAGCCCTCGCCCTACTTCCCTTCGGCTCTCGATGCTGAAGTGCTTCACAGTGTAAATCCGTTCCATTGCGACCGAGACTCGAACCCGTGCCTCCTGGGGTGCGATGTAGAATCGCAGTTACTTCACCACTGAGATGGCAATCAAGGCCTCTGCCGTGACGCAAGGCCTTGTTGGAAATCGGTTGGTAAACAGAAAAAAAAAAACAAAATAGCTATACTTGAGATTGGTGAAGACTACGCAGTTTGAGAAGAATAAGTACAGAGTGCACTTTAGTGATAACAGTTAGTTTCATAAGTCTATACAGAACACAGGAGCCGCAAGGGTGAACTTATCAATAGTAAGTGCAGAGTAAAATTTTTGAACCTTGTTGGAGGTTCAATTTTCGATATCGGGAGTCGGCCTTACGGAAAGGATGGCGATGAAAAAATCAGTGCATTGTTTATCGAGACCGCAATATTGAAACGCGTAGCACTAAAGCACTTTAAAATTCAGATATATCGGATCTATATTTGCGAAAGACGACGCGCTATGTTACACATCCATGCTGTTGAGGCAAGTATTTGAGGTTGAAAATAATGCGTTGGCCTCCTCAAAGTTCTGAACCAGATCTCAACGAAAACTCGAGGAAAATATTTGGAAATTAAATTGGAATGCACAAGTGCTGGAGCACTGATACTTCTAAGCGAACTCAGAGAAGAGTGAAAAAAATTATTCCTGAACATGCAGAGAATTACTCCCGCCAGAAGGGCGTCGATATGAAGAACGGCTAACAAGCAATAGCGTACACACTTTGCATTAAAAAATACGTAAATTTCACCTGCACCTAATTTCTGTGTTTTTGCCGTTTACTACCGGTTTTTGTGAGTGTGTTGTAATATATTAGTGCGCACAAAATTCAAGATACTTTTTATTATGGCTAAAGCTTTCTTATATGCCAGAATTTTTTGTTGAAATTTTCAAAAAATGGCTGAAATCATTAAATTATTGTAGCTCCAAATTCGAATCAATTTGTAGAACAAAATTCAGAACATTTATATTTTACTTTTTTGTATAAATTTGTTCTTTACTGTACACTAACGGGCAAAATAAGAGAACGATTTTCATTTTTTGAAAATAAAGGTTAACCATGTAGAGTAGGTTAATGAATCTTTTGAAGGGGCCCTAAGGAATGTATTAAACATATTTCTACAAAATATCAGGACAAACATAACTATACTTAATACATTAGAGCAATCTAACAAACAATAACAAATATTGAACAGTGCAAAATAAGAGAACGATCGTCTCTAAATACAATTTTACAAACAAATAACATGGAACAGTGGTCAATTTTAGGTTTAGAACAATTAGTATGGAGTACTAAAACTTTAATTTTCAATAACTTTAGCACAGCGACGATTACACGGCATCACAAGTTTCTTACCAAACTCTGGAGTTATTTTTTTTTTTTCATTTCTCTTCAATTTTAGTTCACAGATCCTTTATTGTTGATGGTTGTCGTTCTCTTACATTGTCACCTACAATTTTATATAAATTTTCAATAGGATTAAGGCCCGGGCTTTGGGCAGGCCACTTCATGACTTCGATATCCTCTTCCGCAAAATATTCCTTCACTTTCTTTGCAGTGTGGCACGGGGCATTGTCCTGCATAAAAATTGCTGGCTGGTTTGGTGATGATCGTAGAGATGGCATAACATATTGCTGTACAAGATTGAGATACACATTAGCATTGACAGTTTCTTTAATGGCCACCAACGGTCCAACTGCTTCAGATGAAAACATGCCCCACACCATTACGCTACCTCCCCCATGCTTTACAGACGCTTTGACACATTTCGGGTTCA
>LQNS02276927.1:8669016-8698956 GCA_001587735.2 Parhyale hawaiensis | reverse complement strand
CTTGCGCCGCCAAACCTTGCGCCGCCAAACCTTGCGCCGCCAAACCTTGCGCCGCCAAACCTTGCGCCGCCAAACCTTGCGCCGCCAAACCTTGCGCCGCCAAACCTTGCGCCGCCAAACCTTGTCCCGCCAAACCTTGCCCAACCAAACCTTGCCCAACCAAACCTTGCCCAACCAAACCTTGCCCAACCAAACCTTGCCCAATAGTCTGGCGCCTTAAGAGGGATCTCCGCGCTAGCCAAAGCAGCTAGCCGCAGCGGACTACTGCTAAACGCCGCTTAGTAAGCCGGACGGCCCGCGAGAGCTATACGGGACCGTCCGCCCCCAGAGAACCCTGACATATACGTGTCGTTTCTTGTGTATGCCATGGGATGCAGCGATGGGCAAGCTTTGAATAGGCTCATACCGTATCTCCTTCTTCGGGATTAGTTTAAAGTTGGCATAACGTATAGTTTTAGCATTAGCGCGACATTCAAACGGGGTAAGTAAAGTAGTCATGGCGGCGTGATAGCCAAAGCGAAAAGTTTAGTGATCCGGTAATATTTTTTTTTTTCTTGCGTCCACCTTCGCCATAAAATGACGAAAAAAAAAACACGAAAACAAACCTGTGTTGATGATCGAGAATTTCGGAAACTGAAGTACCTTTGGAGTCTTTCGAGAGAGCGTCTGCTTTGCAGCAAAATGGACGAACTATATTTAACTTCACCCATGTCTTTTCTACGTCCTACACTTAGCGTTAGAAACTCAAGTACTAAGGTACAGACAGATTGACGGGTCTCGTAGTTCACTTACACTTTTTTTGCGAAGTGATCCCGAAGGGCCATGGACACCTTACATCGCCAAGCCTGGTTGCTGACTGAGTCGTGAACAGGGCCAAGCTCAATATTACCGGGTAATTTTCCAATTTTGGAACTACTTCTCGCTCACGGTAATAGGTGGTATCTAAAAAGAAGAAAGACATTCCATACATTTATTAGACTAGAGGAGCAAATATATTAGTGGACTGCAGTCTTCACGGACGCGTACGTATAGCGGGGCCATGGTTACCCCAAAGACATTTCTTGCACCGCCACCTCTACATAGGAAAAACTGTGACATCTGGTATCCAGTTCGCGATCTCCAAAGATGTAATTTATGCAGATTCTTTTTTTTTCCCCATTCGACTGAACATCCGTTTGTTATTTCTAATTTAAAAAGTTCAACTAAAATGTGTCGTTTAGTTAACAAAATGATAGCAAGTTTCTCTTAAAGTGATTTCCTGTAGCCTACAAAATGCATTTTTTTTTTTGCTCTAGAAGTTTGAAAGCAAATAAAAGAGTTAATAAAATCAAAGTATACGTATAATTGAAAACTTTTCGGAGTTTAGCTCCATCGTCAGTTCAAATCTGAAAATGCGAAAACAAATTATTCTAAGTAATGTAGTCGCGATAAGCACAGTCTAAGCGAACCTAGCTAAACACAATTACGCTAAACAAAGAATGTGGGTCGCTGTTGAGACCCGACTTCGCAACTGTAAATTCAGTTACTAAGTTAGCAATTTAAGCGATTGTAAAAGTGATTTCGTGCGTTTGTTTCTCGACATCATTGTATGAATGCTAGATATTACAAATTTAGGAGTCCTCTAGTCATATTCTCCGGTATAGATGGTGCTCATTTTCAATGATGGTACTGACTCTACTGCAGGTAGCCCATGCTATAATACTAGTTTTATAGACCATTAGGTAAGGACACAGTAAATAAACTACACTTCTGGTTTTTCGACACTTCCGACAATAGTATAACACGAATTAGTACTATGTTATAACATTGATAAGTATATTTCGGGTGGGGGCTATCAGTTTTTATACGTTTTCAACAATGTACCTATTCACTAAAATGAATATGCAAGATATTTAATATCATTTCTCCGTCAGGCGATGTACATTCGCCAGCTTCCTCCTTCCTGCGTAACTATATACAAGCAAGCCCTTTTAAACTGCAGTGCCATATTGTGCTTTGTTAAAGCGTGTGGCGGTTGTTTCCGATATTCCCAACAATGTTGTCGCTTGAATTAGTATCTCCTTCTGCATACTTTCAACTTATCTGGCTCACAAGTTACAGAATTACGATAGTTTAAATTTTCTTTCCAGCCGAGCCCGAAATGTGTAGAGTATTCAACAAAAATATCACGACGAAGTGTCTGACAATAATTATTGTCGAGGGACGGTACCGATCGGACCATCTTCGTGACGTAGAGACCCAGGCTTGTACTCTGGTAGGCTCTCTGCCGGTTCTTGTAGATGACATTGGGCAAAAACCAATTATATTTTATGCCCATATATGAGATGAAACTTGTGTCGCTCACCCACTGTTTCGTACTGCGTGAGGGAAAACATGAACACTGTGAAGCAGAAATTAATGCGACACTCACCGGCCCGGACCATAGCGAACGCTTCAGAGACGCTGCCAGCAAGGAGGTTTAATAGCAGGAAGAAACAAAGCCTCATTTTGCCGTGATGTCCAGAGAGATTCTATTTTGTTCTTCGGAGGTTGTTCCTTTCCAACCAATAACAGGCTCCCAGCCATCCCGTTACATGAATCACAGGCTAGGTCAGGTCAAGTCACCTCAGAGCAGGTTCATATCGGTTTGGTTAGGTTTGTTTAGGTCAGTTTAGGCTCCTACGGGGTCGCCGGGCCTTTTCTCCAATAGGAAAACAATGGAAACTTCAAAGTAGAATATCTAGAAAACTAAGCATTTGCTAGCAAATCGCTATTCATGAAAAATGTCTTAGAATTGCTCTATATACATGTACATTGCATCAAAAACACAAAAAATACAGTGATGTTAGAAGTAATATTGACCAAGAAAACTGAGTGTAGGCTACAAAATGGTATAAAAATGTTAACCATTAAGTCCGTTTTCTCGGGAAAGGTAACTAAGCAAGGCAAATCATGGTCATCTCTTCCACTTCAAGTGAGCTCAGTAAGGTAGTAAGTACTTTTCTGCTATGTAAAACGACACAGCAACTCTTCCGGAACACATTCATATGACTGCCTTGTCAAAACTCGTCTCTGTCATGAAATGCCTGATTTTCCAGAGTTTTGTGCAAAGAATGGCTAGTGGCCTTGGCCTGTCTGAGCTAGTTTAGGTTCCTATGGGGTCGCTAGCAAGCCTGTAATAATCAAGGATATTTTTTCCCATAGAAAACTATGATAACTTTGAAGTCAAATATCTTGAAAATGAAGCATTTCCGATGAAAACATTCGTGAAAAAGTCTGAGGATGCCTTATTTTACCTAAAGCTGTCAACAAAAATCCTGCATTTGTGTGGGTTGGTTGAAATAGTAAAAATATTACCGATATTAGAGCAGACACATGCCTCTATAGCCTATTCGAACAGGGTTGCAATGGGTGGTGGCCTCGAGTATCTACCCCAATCATTTGGGGAATAGAACTTGTACTGTTAGTTTCACGTCTCTTTACTCATCTAAAACGCCTCATTTATTTCGATTTTGTTCGCCCCTAAGCCCCGTACTTGAAAGTCTATGAGGCATACAAAATTGCAGCAGCTTGCCTGAGTAGCCTATCACCAAACCGCTGCACATTAGGTTAGATAATTGAATAGTTTATAATTACTATTATTGTACTGTTCAAGCTTCCTTGGACAGAACTCTGGTGATAGAAGAGAGGAAGGGACATATAGTATGTAGACAGAAACGTGAAACCCACGCACGAAGATGGATCACCGCGCATGGAAATGGTAAGTCGAGAAGGAAGGGGAAAAACAGAGGAAAGAACGATCAGTCGGAGTGAAATCAGGAAAGTGGGCAATAAATACAGACGTCCAGAAGGCCTAGCTAGCCTAACTGTTAAGGAAACATAGGCTATCTTAATATGTAACCTGGTTGTTGGAGTGAAGTTTTTCATCCCGATATGGCCGAAATATGCAGAGTAGGCACCAAAAATATCAGGCTACTTTTAATACTTTTTCCAGGGATTGTATGTGATCCGTCCATTTTCAGGACACAGACCCAGCCTTCGGAAGCTTTGCTGTGGGACCATTTGCCGACCTGAAAATGGGTGGAATCTAGAGGAGAGATGTGTCGCAAGCACTGGCATTGGCATTTGTCGTGCTATATGTAATATGGGCATTAGTTCCTGCGTTAGTACAACAGACTAATGAAAGCACAGACGAGCAGTTTCTGAGTGCAGCCCAGGGGCGTGTTGCAGTCAGACGCTGGCGTTACCCGGTGTACTCCCGTGTAGCGGTGACCGCGACGTGCAATCTCAGCCAACGCCACTTATACAATCTAGGTGGCCTTGTCTTAACGCCACAAGAAGTGTTGAAGGAAGCTTATACTTGAACATTTTCGGTGAAGCCTTTTTTTGGTTGTAATTTAGGATGAAAAGTCGATAAAAATACGTAAAAGTTCTTTCAGTGTCTTAATTTAGCCACTATTTGGCAATCACGGAATACATCCTTTATATTATAAATTAAAATATCTACAAACAGAGACATTGTTATCCTTACAAGTTAGGAGCAGTAACGTGTGGCGCCCCTTAGGGGGCATAAAATGGGCCATAGGGTTCGGTTAGAATAGGTTCGCCCATCCTTTGTTATGGGGAGCAGCGCCCTAAGGGGACTCTGTAGCCCTAGTTGGAGTTTTCTATACAGATAATCCCAAAATATGCAAAGTAGGCACCAAAACTATCAGGCTGCTTCTAATATACCGGGTGTTGCAAAAAAAAACTCTGCCAAACTTTCACAGGTGATAGGGACGCTAAAACAAACACTTTTACACAAATACCAAAAATTTCAAAACTTGTTCGTTTCCGAGATATTGACATGTGTAACGTTTAGGGTAATCTTACAAATCTTACAAATTTTACGTTAATCCTAGTTCTACCTTTGAATCTGGCAATACAGCAGTTGCCTACGTTATGGCAACACTGTGTTTACAAATTACTTTACCTGACCAGTGAAATGGTCCAGTAACATGGCCTGCTAGATCTCCCGACCTCAATCCACTGGATTTCTTTTTCTGGGGCCTCATGAAAACTTTGGTGTAGGGCACTCCTCTGCAGTCAGAATTTGATCTTGTCAGGATCGCGGTCGCAGCAGGCAACATCGCTGAAGATCGACAAAAGTTATCTCGTGTTCAACAGTCCTTTCAGAGGAGGTGTCACGCCTGCACTGAAGTAAATGGTGGACATTTTGAACAGTTAATGTAATTGGTTGTAATTGATGTATTATATTTCTTTACACAATATTCTTTCAGTTTCCACTCTACTGATTATTTGCAACTGGAGTTGTATGTTGGTAGGCCTTCATTTAGTTGCAGTTTTAGGTAAGGTTTTGTTACAAATTATACATGTGAATATCTCGGAAACGAACAAGTTTTGGAATTTTTGACATTCGTGAAGGAGTATTTGTTTTGAGTGTCCTTATCACCAGTGAAAGTTTGGCATAGTTTTTTTTTTTTTTTTTGCAATACCCGGTATATACTAGCTTGTCCAGCTACTGTGCCGATCGGACCAACATCGTGACTTATACACCCAGGTTTACGTAGGTACTTTAGGAGGCCTTGCCTATGGCATTTGTCTGTGCATCAACGTGAACGAAGTTTACTGTGATACAAAAGATAAGTAAGTGCTAGACGGCGGCCGCTAACGGGAAGATGGGTGGAATCGAAGAAAGAGACGTGTCGCAAGAACGGGCATCAGCAGCTATCGCAGTATATGCAATGCAGGCATAAGGAACGAACGAATGAAGGAACTTAGGGAGGAATAAGCAGAGTTAGGATGATAAGTTGCGTTTAATTCTATAGTGCCAGCAAAAAGTTTTCGGCCATCCTCAAACTCAACGCATCAAATCACGTACATTTTTACAAATATCTGTAGAACATGTTCTAAACCAACTAAAGGCCTCCGGCAAATTGCACGAGGTTCAGCAAGGGTCTCTGGTCAAGCTGACCGCCAATTCTCTCCAGTCTTTCATCCTCTTCTAGATGTGCTACCAAAATTCGTAAAGCATCTATGTTTTTTGTGATGTACGAGCTTTTTTGAAAAGTGCTGTAATTGACAAATTATTAGAATCGCTGGTGGAAATCAAATGACAAGTGAAACTAGAAGTTCTATTAAAGCTTTTTTTAAATGCCGAAACGACATCGCAAAGCGGTTAAACTTGTCTCGATGTACCGTGCAAAGGTGGATGTCAGAGTATCAGAAACATGGATCAAGGCATCGTTTGCACGGCCGCCTCAATCTCGGAGATATGCCCACTTCTTATCTTTTTGCTTCTCTTCTTCATCACTCGGGATGTTACCAATAGGGGTGTGATCACGTTGCTTTGCAATATCAATCTACAAATATGAATGAGGCATTTAAAAATATCTAATTATTTTGAGAAAGTAGTTTCTTGAATATTTTTCATCAAGCTGTTTAAATACCACGCTCAAAATTAACGAAACAGAATTACAGATAAGGGGAATCTCAATTATTTCAAAAATAAATTTCTATCAAGCATACGAAACTCTAAAATTTCAGCAGTTACCTGTGGCCCTTGGCTGCCGCGCTCGCGCAGCAACATCTGGCGGCCCCATACTATACTTACGAAAAACTTGTTATTGCATCGTTTGTCGATGCGGACATCTAATCCTTAAATTTTTCTTGACACCGAGGGATTCCTGCGGCAAGAAGCAATATGCCGTATGCTATTCCTAATGAGGCAGGACTCGTCTTCTAGAGCTGCCTAAATGCTTGGTACACCGGGTCGCCTATGGCGATTGAGTGGAGGCTTCTAAACTTAAACTTTTTTACTTCCGCTAAGGAGGTTTTATTTTCGTCGGGTTTGTCTCTCCATCCGTCTGTCTGTTATTCTGTCTGTCTGTTCGTCACCAAGATAACTCAAAAAGTTATAGATGGATTTTGACGAAATTTACATGGGCTGCTAGTTATGTTAGGAGAAAGAGATGATCAACTTTTGGTCTGCCCATTTTTTGTTAGTGCCATAACTTAATAAGTAATGGACGGATTTTCATCAAATTTACATGAGTTGTTGGGTTTATTACAGAGAGTAATTATCAAAGTTTTGTGATGATCTGTGTGTTCGTTCGTTTGTTTGTCGCTGTGTTTGATTTTAGGTTTGTTAACACAATAATTCAAAAATTATGAATCTTTATGAAATTTTCAAGAATTGTTAGTAATGTTAAAAGACATGATTGGTTAAATTTTGGTGATGATCGGTAGCTCCGTTTGTGTGTTTGACGTATGTTTGTTAAAATGTTTGTTAGCGCAATAACTCAAAAATTATGGATGGATCCTTATGAAATTTTCAGGAATTTTTCGTTATGTTAGAATGCAAAATTGATTAAATTTTGGTGGTGATCGGCTCGTCCATTAGTGTGTTTGATTTGTATTTCTTAAAATGTTTCTTAGCGGCATAACTCAGAAAGTGATGAACGGATCTCCAAGAAAATTACAGACAATGTTTACATTATCAAGAGGCACAAGTGATCAGTTTTTTTTTTGTGTGTGTTGACAGAAAGAAAATCATGGTTTCAGAGCCGATTTGAAATTTTCGTTACCGCTGCCTTGCTTAGCGGAGGTATGCACTCTCATAGAGCTCTAGTTGTTAATTTCATGTTTTCAACTTGATATTAAAACTAATAAGTGATAAGCATAAAGTATTTATAGGAACTAGTAAACAGTGATTCTATTTTCGTCTTTTCACTAACAAAATTTAATAGCTTTTGAAAAGAAAACGCTTTTACTGGTTAAAATTTTATGAAGCTTTTTTAAAGTCTGAACATTTTGCTAGAAGTAAGCATTACTCCATCGGAAGAACATTGCAGGAAAAAATAAATAAATTAAAAAATAAAACAGGGTACTATTACTGTGAGTGTAATTGACTTCCTGAATTATGTGGCGCGCAGCATGACATGGTGTTGTACAACTGCTGGTGAAGAGAAAAGTTCAGATTTCACTTATTTGATACCAAACTGAACCTTCAAAACGGGAAATTATCCATTTCTCTGTTCATGAAGCAAACCATTTTAGTGTCTACACTTTTTTCGATTCCAACATTCCATTATCTTATAAAAAACTCAGCTGTCCAAACTCTCGTAAACTGAGCACTGAAATATTCTTCAGAGAGCAAGTCGTTCGATATTGAAATGTGATGACTTGAACTGGTCTTCCCAAACAACAACAACTTTCCGTAGTAAGTACCTAGTTGAGAACACTTATATCCACCTGCACAACACAGCAGGTCATCCTCATATCGAGATCAAACTAACGAAACCTCGTTCTTTGTTCAAGTAACGATCCTCTCTACTTTCAAAATTGACAGCAAAACGTTCAAAGTCTATCATTAAGCAGCATGTTAAACCATCTAATTAGAACCAATGTGTCTCTTCTCTTTACATTTTTAGTATAGGCCGTACAAAATGTTTTAGTTTTTCACCACCCGTACACCCAAGATCGAGATCTCGAAGGTTAGAGTTGTGCAGGAAGCAAAGAGTGAAGAGCGTGACGGGTAGACTCACGAAAAATTAGCATCGAAGAGTGACGTCATCAATATGATGTCAACTTCGAAGAAAGGCGCGGCTGAGCAGTCTATGAGTATTTTAATTACTTTCACCAGAAAAATCGTCGTCAAGAGAAATATACTAATTGAACAATAGACAACTATCAATAGAAAATTGGAGTGGAAGCTGGTGGAAACTTTCATAGCATTAGAGGTAAGATCTGGGCCGCTATGGCGCCCTGATTTACGTAACTCCTTCTCTAAAGTGAAGCCTACGCAGTGCTCTCCACAAAATAATATACATAAATCACCTTAGTTTTTCGACTTAATTCTTTCAGTCCCCCGCTTTTGGCTTGCTACTTCAGCTGCACTGATGCACAAAACACGGTAAAATGGTTGTCAAGTACAGAACATTTAAGCAATAACTCTTCTTGTGGTTTCCCTCGCATAAAGAATATAACACTGCTTAGATTTTTGGTTCCGATTAAGAGCCCATCCCACGAACGCCTGAGGTCCGACCCTCTAATACTTCGACTCGTCGGTGTGACATCGTTTGGTGACATGAGGTCACGGATAAGTTTTATTTTAGTCCCATTGAGTCCTCCCGATACACTCTTTGCTTCCTGTAGTTGTGTACCTGTTCTCGGTGTCAGATAGCTGCTGTAGCACTTCCTAGATCGGCTACGCTATTGACGCTCTCGAAACTCTGTTATATCAGGACAAGTGTTCATCCAGCAGCACTCACTAGCATTTCGGCTGTGAGGCCCTAAAAATTAATTTCGATGTACTGCATAGCTTTACAAGCGCCACAGATCTGAAACTGGGGAAAGGTAATATAAATTACGGGCTAAATTCCATCTATTAATGTAAAATACAAAAAAATCCAACTGTTACAACTTTAATAGTCAAGATGAATCTAAAATACAATATCCGTTCCATTTCATACGCCGTACAGTAAACATTACCGACGCTGCTGCGTCTCGTGTTTTGTACGTATATTTTGTGTTGTTAGTAAATTCTTAGTGAATTTTTAAAACCGGAATATCGTACTTGTGTTTGATTAGATTTTGTGGTTTCTGATTGTCATTGCAGGATTGATCTCGTATTCCTACGTATCATCTTTCATTACAGATTTTTAATGTTCTAATGATGATACCGTTCGGCTGTCGAAACGTTAACAAAAATTGTAACCTTTTCATAACCAGTGGCGGGATCTGGTTTACTCAGAACAGTGTTAAATAAGTTTGACGCAGTGTAAAAAGGCATTTTAGACTGGCAGAAAAAGAGTAAAGTTATTACGTACTCATGAGAGGTGATCTACTACAGCAGTTTGACCGACGAAAAATGCTTATTTGATAGATAATTACCTCCGCCAAGGAGGTTATGTTTTCGTCGTGTTTGTCTGTCTTCCTGTCTGTGGTGTTTGTCTGTCTGTCACCGAGATAACACAAAAAGTTATAAACCGATTTCTATGAAATTTACAGGGATTGTTAGGTATGTTAAAAGGAACAGATGATTAACTTTTAGCAAAGATATGTTCATCCGTTTGTTTGTTTGTTTGTCTGCCTCATTTTTCTCGATGCCATAACTCAAAAAGTTATGGATGGATTTTGATGAAATTAACATAAGTTGTTAGGTATATAACAAAAAGTATATGACCAAATTTTAGTAATGATCCGTTTGTTTGTTTGTTTGTTACATGTCTATTGTCTAGTACCCGTCCGCCATGCTTGTAGCCGTCCATTTGGCACTAAATAACTTCCTGTGTGAAAACTAGCAGTGCTAGAAAGCCGTACATAGGCTTAAGCTGTAAACTAAGTAGTGCCGCACCATCCTTGAGAATAACGGGCGATAAAATAAAACGATGAAAATTGGGGGTGGTTTTCTGATTTTGTCAGGTTTTTAGTGAAAAAAATATAAAAACCACCGCCATTTCTATTGTTTTATTTTATTTTACTTTATTTTTTTTTTTTTGCCCGTCATTTTCAGGGGTGGTGCGGCACTACTTAGCTTAATACAATTTAAGCTTATGTGCAGCTTTCTAGCATTGCTAGTTTTCACACAGGAAGTTTTTTAGCGCCAAGTGGACGGCTACTAGCATGGTGGACGGGTACTATGTAGATGCGTTACCCTACTGTACAATAGCAACTATTATCTATTTTAAGTAGCTACACTTTTAGCCAAACGAATTTTTCTTGTTGCTTTACAGATGACAAGGGTATTATTGGCTTGATAACGGAAAATGTTTTATACTGAAATACTGACAAGGATGTTAAACACAGCGATCTATGTGATTTTAACTTTTGTTTTTGAATCATTTCATGGAAGTTGGAGTGACAATTTTTGAATTTTTAGGGGGGCAGAGAAAGTTTCTTACGTTGAATCGTAAAGTCAACGCAGTGAGCTTATAACGCTAAGGAAAATATCTTTTACGCAGAATGCGGCTAAGAGACGTTGTGTACAACAATAATACAGCCCGGTAGAAATTGGATTAGGAACTAGGAAGGTATAGAGTACACGCATTCATTTCTAAAGTTCAAAGGTTAAGGAAAAAGATGTATTCAGTGCAGTATATATTTAATTGACACAAGTGAAGTTTCATTGCGATGAAGCTGAAAATATGAAGACAACATTTATAATCCGTCGGTGCACAAAGTCGATGAGTTACATTTCTGCGTCTCGACATGCACCAAGATTGACAGTTTTATAGAGATTCGAGAATAATCTTAAGAAAAAATGCCTTAAATTTGTTGTTCTTTTTTTATGGGCAGCGTATAGCTGGGTGGTTTTGGATGCAAATTAGAATGAAAACGCGAAGAAAGCTTTGTAAAACACGCAAAATGGAATGATAAATTGAAAATTGTTACAGACTTGTTTGAATTAGCTAAAAAAAAATAACAACAAACTTAATCCTAATCAGTTGTGCTTTGCAGATTCCATATGATACTAAGTTGGTAACAGACGTTTATATTCTTGCATATTTTTATGACTACTTCTTTTAGAATCTATTCTATCGTTGCCCTGATAGAAAGCCTTTCACATTTAGTGGAATTCCAAACGGGAGACGTAATTCACGAAATGCTCTGATTCCTGATTATTATTAAGATCGCGCTTCTAGTAGTATTGTTAAGATCTCACTTCCAGTAACATTGTTTGGAACGTTCTTCTAGCCACACTGTTATATATGGGTCTCGCATAGATAACATATTATAAAAGTTTCAGCATGTGCGTGTAATTAAAAAGCACTGCTACCTCCACCTTTGTTTACGTAAAGCATGAAATATGGAACCGACGCTGGAAGGTCATAGAGCAATAGCGAAGGGTGAGGTCGGGAGAAGTGCTATACTAAACCTTACATATACTCGCTGGTCTCCTAACCGTCCATCGGAAGATTTTTAACGATATTTTTCATGGAGGCTCATGCCAGTTTGAAAATCATAAACTACCGACGGAAGTGCTCATCGGCATGCAAACCGTGTGCGGAAGTTCTATGTATAAACGCCAGTGCTCAGAACTCACTAGTGCATTACCCGTGCAGACACTCCACCTTATTCTTGTCTACACCCTGGGGCACTGCTATGTTTAGGGCATAGTCAATTGGGTGCCAAAAGTAAGCATGAGAGTAGGAGGTGGGGGAGCAGTGGCCCGCGGATAACATCCGGCCCGTTAGCGTTTTTCGAGTGTGACGTCTGTGGTCGTCATTGATTAGAAATGTTAAACATTTCTTAGAGACTGAGTTTCGGAAATATTTGAAGGCGTCCGGACTTTTGATAGATGGTCGGATTCGTTACGATTTCGGAACAATGTCGTTGAGTTCGCAGCGTAGGTTGAAATGTTTGACATTTCTAATCAATGACAACCGCAGACGGATCAATAAGAACCGAACCAGAATAGCCACGCTCGAAAATTAACTAAAAGAACTAATAGAATAATTGACCGCTGACCTCTTCGAAAATCTCAAAAGTGCTACGAACCTAAAAATGTAAAGAAAACAACAAGCCGAAAAACAACGCTTGTAGCAGAAGTTTAATGAACTTTGCGAATTAGCAATACCTGAACCTTCAATTGACTTTGTGAAGAACTTATCCAGTAAAAAACATTAAGTGCAGCGCAAGTAAGAGTGCTATCTAAAGGAAAAAACTTTGCGCTAAGTCACACTAAGAAAGATAAGCTGGAATTTCTTGGAACAACAGAGCCTGTAATCAAAGAACTAAATAACGTACTAGCTGATGACGAAGTTATTTTGAGGGCGCGAGTCGCCACGGCGATACAGATCTGCAACACCCAATCAAATATATCACGAGAAGAGCGACAAGCACTGAAAAAGTTGAAAGAAGACGAGTCCATAGTAATAGCTCCAGCTGACAAGGGTAACGCTCATGTGGTTATGGACAATCAAGAATACTAAAAGAAAGTTTTGGAACATTTCAATGATAACGAAACCTACCGACCAGTGACTGAGAATCCTACAACTGAGACCATGAAATCAATTAACAAGGTCCTGAAATCATTGAAAAGTAGCTAGGAATTCAGTGATGAAACTCACAAAGCTCTTGCCATTAAGAAATGCGTCACTCCACTTTTTTATGCTTTGTTCAAAGTTGATAAAGTCGACAATCCAATTCGTCCAATAGTGTCATTTATCGATTCGTCGACTTATTTCATCACTAAATTTCTCTCACGCATTTTGACACCTATTAAAGAAGGGGCTCCACAAAACTTGAAAAACTCATTCCATGCAAAAGAAGTCCTGAAGAACGTGACTATTCCAAATGACTTCTGTCTAGTTTCATATGATGTAAAAAGCCTCTTCACTTGCATTCCTCAAGAGTTGGCTCTAGAATGTGTCATGCTCAAACTAACTGAAGTAAATTCCCCTAACTAAAAAACCAGTCTCTCAACTGAAGCAGTCATGAAACTACTACGCATTTGTCTATAACCAAACTACTTCTAGTACGACTGTAAAATTTACCACCAAATCAAAGAAACACCAATGGGGTCGCCACTTTCCGTCGCACTGGCGGAAATCAAGATGTAGGACGTGGAGAACAACATCCTCCAACAGGCACCTTGCCCATTCTTGTTTTGGATGAGATACGTCGACGATATCCTCACCGCAATTCCAAACAATCAATGCCAAGTATTTCTTGACGATCTGAACGCCTTCAATCAACACATTCAGTTTTAAATGGAAGAAGAAAGAACCATCCCATTTTTAGATTTGAAAATTAACCGCCTGCGCAATGGAAAAATGACCTTCATTTACCGTAAAGGCTTTGCGCAGGAAGATACTTCGATTTCAGAAGCTACCATCCGCTTTGCCAAAGAAAAAGTGTTGCCTGATCTCTCTACCATCGAGCTGATACATTGTGCATCGACGAGCACAAAGAAGAAAAATTCAAGAACGTTAAGAAGCTCTCAAGAACAACAACTTTCCTTCAAAATTTATTCAACAACGAAACCACCCATCTCAAAACCAAGGTATTCAGAACAACGATCAACCTCAGTCACCTTCCAATTCATAAAACGTCAAATTCATCAGTGTACCGTACATCAGAGGCTGTTCAGAGAGGGTGAAACGTGCACTAAAATCTTACAACATCATTTTGGCAAATAAATTAACTTATACAATCAAGAAACAGCTTTGCAAACTCAAAAAAAGAAGAACACATAAAGAGACGACGGATCTGGTCTACAAACTGAAATGCTCAAACTGCGATGCCTGCTACGTCGGCGAAACTGGAAGAAATCTCAAAACACGCGTCTAGGAACACGCAAGCAATGTGCGGAGGAAGCAAGAGTTATCATTAATTTATCAACAGTCATTCTTTTGATTTCGAAAATATTTCAGTACTGGAGAAAGTTAAAAACTGGTAATCTCGTAAAGTAGTTGAATCATTTTACAGTGTACAACAACCAAATATAATCAACAGACACTTGGATGTCCCACAACAGCTGCTTCCTCTGCTCATTGACTGCTGATATTATTTACAATTATTATTCTATTTTACTGTAGACTTTTCTTCCGTTGTATGGATACGTCGTTTTGTATGTAGCTCCAGGACTTATATGCAACTTTCCCCTGACGACGGCTGAAGCAAATTCATGCCGAAAGCTTGGGCTAATAAAACTCTTTTCTTGAAGAAGTCCTTATTATCACAATGGAAACTTTGAGTTCTATTCGACAGAAAGCTTCAAGCCACCGAAAGCACTATCCACGGATGCACATACATCACGTAAAATGGTTATAAACACTCTTTTACTGATATTGGTATTAGCTCATATAAAACAGTGCTGTAAGAACACACTCGAGGTGATACGGTTAGGAACTCACATTAGAACTAGAGCACTCTGAGAGTGCATGCCCCCGCCAAGCAAAGCAACAATAATGAAAAGTTCAAATTGTTCGGAAACTACGATTTCTTTTGGATTATCACCAAAATTTAATCCTTTTTTCATTTTGAAGGTTGTACTAGCATCTGTAATTTTCCTGAAGATCTAATCATAACGTTTTGCGTTATGTTTCTAACAAACATTTTGACAAGCATAAATCAAAAACACAAATGAACCCACTGATCATCACCAAATTTAATCATTTATGTATTTTACCATTTCTAATAATTCCTGCAAATTTAATAAAAAATCCGTTCATCGTTTTTGAGTTATTTTGCTGACAACCATAAAACCAAACACAGAAGCAAACAGACATACAGATCATCTCAGAAAATTTATCATTTACTCTTCGTAACAGCTCTTGTAAATTTCATAAAAATCCGTCCCTAGCTTTTAAGTTATTGCACTAAAAAAATGATTGAGCAGATCTTCACCAAAAGTAATTCATCAATTAGTCTTAGTATGACTAACATTCCCTGCAATTATCGTGGAGATCCGTTCATAACTTTTTGAGTTATCTTGGTAACAGGCAAATAGACAAACACGATGAAACCATAGCTTCCTTGGCGGAGGTACCGTATATATATTGCTAAGAACACACATCTAGCAAAATTTTTAGTAGCTCATATCTAGTAGTAGGATTAGGAACACACTTCTTCTAAGTAGGTTAAGAACATACTCCTAGTAATATTATTAGCAGCTCACACTTTATCTACAAATGTTTGGGACTTACTTCTAGTAATATGGTTGAGAACTAATTTCTAGAAATATTGTTGGGAACACACTTCCCGAAATATTATTAGTTGTTCATATCTCTTAATATTTTGAGGAATGCACTTCAAATAATATGGTTGAAGACATTCTTCTAGTAATACCGTTAGCTCTTAATAACTCATGTCTAGCAATGTTGTTAGAAACGCACTTCAAGTACAGTAAAGCACCAAATTACGCGCACCAAAAACCGCGAAACCAAGATCAGCGCGAAAAAAATATTTTTATGAAAAAAACCGCGCACCCAGAATCGCGGATTTTTCGTAAATCCATTAGTCTGTCTTCCATTATTTCTATATTTACATCTACAAATCATAGAAAATAGATTTTTTTAATTTGATAACTGAGATCATATTTTAAGCGCGGTTTCACATAGAAAATATTGGTATTTGATCATAGTTAAGCGCCCTAATGAATACTGACGTTGTTTAGATAATTATTCTATGCACTGCAATGTGGCTAGGTTGCACCACATTATCTTTAATTGGGGCTATTAAGAAAATTCATATGGTAACTATGGGCAAGGGAGAAACTATTTGATTCTGAAAAGGAAAAGTGTTGTACTTGCGACTGGTTTCAATAGACGTTAATGAGGTCTTCCGATGGATTCGTGTATAACCATTAACTTGCATCACTGAAGGATTTTCTTTTGTATCCTTCTGTGCACATCTTCTACAAGCTAAGATTTGTTGTTATGTTATATTTGTTCAAGTTCCGCATATTGAGACAGATTTTAAGAGAAGCGAAGCGTTCTATCTTGAATTTGATGCTTTAAAGTTGAATATTACAGTGCAGTAAGTTATATATTTAATAAGTTGTTAAGTAATTTGTCTTCATGATCAACCAACATTATAACCATAATTTGGTCTTATAACCATGCTGTCTTATTATCTGAAATAATATACAGAGTAAGCATTTTCTCGACGGTACATATTATCGAAAATTGTTACGTATACGCTGCTAAATTAATATTGAAGTTGCCCATTCCCATTTTCTCTACGTTGTGCTCTCGTTTTCTATAATTTTTCAGAGAGTGACTGGAATATTCCGAAGAGCGCATAACTCTGTCAAATCCAATCCCCACCTTGGTGGTGCTTTACTGTAATATAGTTGGAAACACCTTGCCGGTAATATTGTTAATGGCTCGTGTTCGGTAATATTGTTAGAAACATACTGCTCGTAGTATGGCTAGGAACTTCCTTCTAGAACTGTTGTTAGAAAATGTACTTTTGCAAGGCCCAATTGGAAAATTCTTTAATGGACAACTATCCTAACCTAAAGGCTATAGACTGACATTTAGCCAAATTATAACAGCGCATGACCACAAGCTTATGAAATTGGCACCGTTAAAGCATTAATTCAGTGCACATATTAAACCTCATCAACTAGTAAATCTTCTATTACACGATACAGTGGCTCAAGCAGATCCTCATCAGCAACAGCCACCAAAAAAAAATATTTTATTTCATCCTGCAAATGTATCTCTAGACTATACTGTAGATGCACCAACGACAAACCTACCAGAAAGGGGTCACCATTAACACCGAAATCGGCCGAAATCTACCGAACTCGGTCAAAATTTACCGAAATCTACCGACTCGGATACGAAAGGGGAACCGCTTAGCAACGGTAGAGCTTGAGTTATAATCCAAATAGATAATAACCTCCACCCCAACAAATTCACACCTTTAAGATGTGTGCTCACACCTATAAGTTTAAAATGACATGTTAAGGTTTTAATAGCAGTTTTACCAGGCAATATTAAATGATGTAATAAAAATACGAAAGGAATAGTTTGTTTTGTATTGTCATACATTTGCCTTGTAATTTGAATCTCAAGTATGCGTGCAATAAATCTATAAAATTAGGCTTGGGATATGTTTCTTGTACCATAGATCATGAAATTGGTAATAAATGAAATAATTTGAATTGCAAAGATGATAGATGTAGTTTTTCATTTATATTGAGTAGTTTTTCATTGGTAGGCCTATTGAAGGATTACTTGGGAAAAAAATTATGTTTGAATTAAAATATTATCAACGGAGACCATATCAAAACATTTAACCCTCGGTTTCATAATAAGATAATGAAACACAATAGATAGCTACTAGTTAATTAGAATAGGTTGCACAGCTTTACACAATTTAAATAAAAAATATTAGGGCAAAGACCACTGTTCTGAACATCATTTTACTTAAAATTCGAACGTTTCGGCTTTTTGGCCATCTTCAGCAACTGAAAAACATACAAAAACACTGTTAAAATTTCTAACTAGGGCTCTACATAATGAAAACCGACAGGAGGCAATAAGATATTTCAGCTAAAAAGACAAACCTAACTATTTACAATTTGGAGGGGATGGGGTGACTGCATGTCATTTAGGTTCGGTCTGTGTTTACATATGTAAAGGGACTCTAAAATGCGTAGTTCTAAAGGAGAGTTGCCGGAGCCTCAAATACTAAAATTGTCATCCTGTATTAGACTGTTGCAAAATTCTGTATGGGATCTAATGGAAGAATTTGGAGGATGGGCTAAAATTGAACCTGTTCTAAAACTCCTGCCAGCATGCTGCAACCTACGCGTTCGCAAAGTACGGGTGGTGGTACGTACTCAGTAGTACGTACAGTAGTAGTACAATTAGAACTAATTGCAGATGCTGGAGCTAAAAGTGTACGAATACTATTGCTCACCTTTCCTTACTACCCAATACCTCAGTTCTTTGAGTAAAGCAATGGTTCACCGCTGCCCGAATATGAAATAATGTTCTGTTAAAAGACCATGCGTAATTGTACCTATACTACTTTGATAATTTGCTTCATGAATATAAGCTACAATTCAGTCGCTGACCCCTCATAAGTGTAATGGTGTCCCAAATACATACAGTATGCATGGAGGCGTTGAGCAAAGCAGGTCTAATGACCCCAAAAAAAAATTATTAAATGAATACGTCCAAATCCGTCACCGCTGCTGCTACTGGAGATCGATGCCCATCAATCAGAGTGAGATATTCCCCCCGATTTGAAAATGTATGCAGCTGTTGATTCCCGACAAATATAAGTAAAACCATCTTTTTGGAACGTCCTTAGTCCTTTTGAATGAAATCTACTGTTGTAGCAACCACGCAATACTTGCATCCCTTAGAAAACTTCTATGTAACAGATCTGCAACTGACCATTGCTCATACGTTGGATCGACAAGTACTGACCCTCCACTGGTTCCGGTGGGGCGGCGTAGTATTCAAAGAAAGGCCCCGTTGCAGCTCCATCGAGATAGTCAACTCTGGTGTAGGACGAGAAATTCCCTCCTACAGCAACGTGGTTACCAACGCGGATGTCGAGATGTTTGAAGTAGACCGTAGCATAGTTTGTGTTCTGGGACACCAGCGTCACATTGCGGATGGTTTTGACTGATCCGAGGTCCAGAAGGAGGTACGGCGTGACCGTGTTGCCTGTAAAGTAACAGTCCTTATTATGGTCCGTCGTAAAGAGGCCGTCGATGAGATTCGTAGGAAATCGAACCGGTTGGTTGGTGAACACTGGCGAGTAATCCACCACTGAAGTAGTTTGAGACAGCAACATGTTTGGGAGTCTTCTCGTGAAACACTCTACAAAGGGCGCCCCGGCCGGATCCACATTGTACGGTATGGCAACAATGTCCAGGAAGTTGTACAAGCCTTCACCACTGCCGCACATCACCTTGCACGAGCCAGTCCTCGCGCACGCCATCGCTGCCAGAGTTTGGGACTTGAAGTAGCCCGTCATCGTGGAGTACTCACTGACGGTGCTGGTACTGAGCTTGGTTGTGCTCCATGGCCCTCCGCAGTTGCCGTAGCCCAGGAGGAAGTTCGACAGCACTTTAATAAAGGCTTCGATGACCGGTGCCTGACAGACTGGATTCATATCTAGAAAAGATATTGAAAATGGTGTAATCGCCCATGTATATACCTGCCTAGGTATTTCACGGCAGAGCCTGGCCCGAGGCCATCGCCGATTATACGATGGCGATGATGTGAAGACCATCGCCATCGGAAAAATTACGATGTTACGATTGAACATCGCAAAAATCCATCGGCGATAGCGATAGTCCGAAGAAAATTATATCAAACAATCGGCGATGGCCATTTTCTCCATCGGCGATGGTGTTATGAGGAAGCACTGGTCCGATGAAATGGCAGAACATCCCATCGGCGATGGCATACGACGGACATCGTCAATGGTTGTACTTCCGCTACAGATGAAGTAATGAAAAGGCTAAAACTACAGAAACACGGTCTTAGGAGTTTGAAACATTTGTTTTTTTTTTTTGTAACATTAAAGCAAAGAGTGGGTTACAAAATTTACTGGGTGAATTTCCCGAAAAGGTCAGAAATGATGTTTAGTATTTTTTTTTTTTTGACATATTTAGGAAAAACAAGGCATTCCAAGACGTTTATCATTAATAATGTTTTCCCCGCAAATGCATAGTTTTTGAGATATTTGACTATACAGTTTCCATTGTTTCTCTGTCACGCTCGCCATTACAACCATGCTGACATCTATTTCTGTTGATCAGCAATGGCCCGACGATCGTACGCGTGTTCGAACATGTCCTATTAAGTCTTTAACTAATTGTGCAATCGCAAGCTTATTTCGTAAGCTTATTTATTGAAATATAAACATAGAAGAATCCATTCTAAGAAGTTTATCACGAATAACGTTTTCGTCGGGAGCTTTGAGCTTATATACTTTTTTGGAACACGACCAGCTGGCCCACATTATTGGAACGCGCATGATGCAGTATTGTACTGCCGGCAGTGAATTAAGTTGTTTGTTTCTTGCGTTGTACAATAATTTTACCAGTATTGGTGGTTTTTATACGTAGTAATTAGTTTTTATTGACATATTTAGGTAGAATTAAGGCACGCTAAAACTTTTCAAGAATAGCGTTTTCAACATAAATGCTTGCTTTTATAGGTATTTGACATTAAAGTTGCCATTGGTTCTTGTGGAAGAATTTAAAATGTGCCATTACGGCCGTGGCGGGGCATCAAGAACGCAGCCTCGTAATAGTTTTTCGGCAACAACGTTGCTCTTACTTATTAAGGTTTGACAAGCAATGACTGGTTCTAATATCCTATGAGAAATACATATAGAAACCAGTGCGAAGCAGCATCCCCGCTAACACTCGCCGTAGAATCAACGTTGTCATCTGTGGCTCAACGTGATATGCACGTAGATTTGTAGACACCAGATAACGTTGTTAGCACGACGCATCACAACGTACTAACAACGTGCCAACGTGGTGGTGATCCCTTCCTATGTTGTGATACAACGTGATGGATACGTCCCTAGCATGATATGATGCAACGTGCTAGGAATAAGCCCGGCCCAATGTCATACGTGTTAATAGCAGTATCTGGAGCTGAATTGACAATGCCAGGTAGTTCTGCATGTTGTCATTACATTATCAGCACGTTGTCTCACAACGTGCTGGGCATAAGGCGCTATCTACGTATAAGTAGCGCAAAATTGTTTGCTGGGATCATGCTAGTCGTAATGGAGAATCATATTTTCTCTCACACAAAAACAATGAGAAGTTTAAAGTCAAATAGATCAAGAACTAAGTATTTGCGGCGAAAACGTAATTCATGAAAAACGCCTTAGACTGCTTTATTTTCCCTAAATATGTCAAAAAGAATACTAAATGTCATTGCTGACCCCTTCGAAAAATGACCGCTTATCTTCATACATTTCCCAGATCTAAAAATGTCAATTACTGTTAAGGTTCTGAAAGGTCATTAGATTTGAAGCATATTAGCAACTAGGTAAATAATAATTAAACTTTGTAAAGCACGCTTTATTTAACCCTAATAACCTATGCCTTACATTTCTCACCTTTTATCAGGTAGGAATAGTATTACTGGTGTAAAAATCGCACACAGGCCGAAGTTATAAGAGAAGCAGCTATTATTCGGTGCCTGTGGTTTGAGATCTTTGTATTTTGAAATGTGTTAATACGATGGTCCATCGCCGATTGTGGCGCCCTACGATGGCCATCGCCGATGGTTATTTCATCGTAGGTAATCGCCGATGAAAATTGGCAATTTTTCCTTCCGAAAGCCATGGAATGATGGTATTGCATTCTCCATCGTACCATCGAATTTGCCGTCGTACCATACTCGGAGATGCCGAGCTCTGCTTCATGGTATACACACACAAAAGAAAGAAAGCGACTTATTGACATTGTAAAAATCATATAATCGTAAAATAACAGTCAGAAAATGAGGTGCCCAACGACTGATATCTTAACCGATTCTCCTCATAGGTAGCCACTTTAAACGATATTCGGTAAAAAAAAGAGATACAACTTCTGTTTATGGTCTCCGCAAAGGTGGTTATGTTTTTGTCGGATTAACTGTCTGTCTGCTGTTTATCTGCCTGTCTTTCTGTCATAAAGATGACTAACCAAAATTCAATCGTTCACGTCTTTTAAAACATTATTAACAAGTCCTGTGAATTTCATAACGATTCATCCTTATCTTTTTAAGTTATTGTGCTAGAAAGCATAAAATCAAACACAGCGATAAACACACGAGCTAAGAAACAGATCACCACAAAAATCTTATCATTTACTGATTGTAATATGCCTATCAACTCATGTAAATTTCATGAAAATCCGCTCATTACTTTTTGAGTCATGGAACTAAAAAACCAAGCAAACAAAAAGACGAAAGGATATTTACCAAAAGTTAATCATCTGTTATTGTTAACATGCCCATGTAACAACCATATAAACAGTGTAAAGATACGTTTATAACTTTTTTGAGGAATCATGGTGACAGATAAGCAAACAGACAAAGAGAGAGACGTACAAACACACACAACAGAAATATAGCCTCCTCTGAGGAGGTAATAAAACACATTGATTCCCGTCTGTAGGCCAGAAAAAACAAGAACTAGAAATAAAAATTTACTTGGTTGGGTAACTAAAGGTTGCATTCATTGGGGCAAATGGCTTCTATTTAGAGCGTTGGTCGACGATCGTTTTAGGAGTTCGTTTACCAGCAGGAATATTGCTATAAGGACTTTTTTTCTTCTTTCAAGTTGGCACATCACAAAAAAAAACAGCTCAAATATTCTTTTTTACCAATTGATCAACTAATATACTGCTGTGTTGTGAAAGAATTAAATATTTACTTTCGAGTGGTCTTTTCCCACAGACTTGATCATGATTTATTGAAGAAACTGAGGAGTGCTAAGTATATAGTTTCTTTGTAAATATTCAAATCTGGTAACGGTAAAAATGAATCTGTGCTCCAGGCCAAACCTGCAACTCGATATATACCATCTGGGCTCATGATGGCCAAACGGAGTTAGAAGGTCAATGGAGCAAAAAGGAAAAATATTAATTTCAGCAGATCCCCGGAGACATGTAAACCAAACAGGACTTTCACTGGAAAAAATAACTTCTGCCAGCACTTATTATTTTTCAAAATAATCACTAAAAGCGCTACACTTTGATACAAAGCAGAAGTAAACTTGCAATTGAAATTGAGATATAAATCTCATATCAATCGACTATCAATAAAAAGTATGACATACCTAGAATTTGAAGAAGATGACCACTCTGCAGGGGCGTAGGGAAGTGGCTCTCAGTAGGGTGAGTCGCAGAAAATCACGGGTCACCGAAACTGAATTTTAGATAAGAATTTGTAGACAGTTATAAGTAACGTGACTTTTCATCACCATGTGTAAGCTTATTAGTTGGGAATTAGCTAAGCAAGCAACTGAAAAATTTAACTTTACTCTCAAGTTTAACAAATATCAATTACTGTATGTGTGAGAAGTAACTAATTTTCTACGTGTAGTAGAGTCAACCTCACCTACAGAAATGAAATCTTTCGTTAAATCTTCTTCGCAAAGAATCAGATTGCTTGTGTGCCGAGCTCAGTGATGGACAGTGCTTAAATACGATTATATATAAATATATTTGGGTATTTGAAAATGTATTTGCAAATATGTTTGAAAACTAGTAATTAAATACTGTATTTAAATTCCTTTGGTGATATGGAAATGCATTTCAAAATATATTTGCAAACGTGTTATTAAATGCTGTATTTAACTGTATTTTGCTTTATTTAAATACATTGTATTTAAATAGTTCAAATTACAAACTTGTAAATAATACATTTCAGTTTACGTATTTGTGCAAATTTTTGCCTCATATGCGTTTCGACTTTCGTCGCCCAAGAACGGCCCATGTTTGTCGGTAGAAACTTTTTAAGCTCCTACTAATGATTCTCTGATCTGTTCTTCTACCTATTTCCCGACCAGTTGTTCCTATGTATATTAATCCTGTGTGAGAACACCCTCGTCCATATGTTCCACATTTCTATCGACATACTGTAGGACTATGACCAGTGCTCTTTCTTCTGAGAGATCGTCTTCCTGCGGAAACGGAGACTTAAAATACTCAGGGCAAGTGTAAACAGAGTCTCATTGTGTAATTGGAGTCTGTGATCTTGGTCTTACGGGTGTGCTTGACGGATATAATAATAACTAAAGTGCCCGCGCTGTCAATAATGACGGCAAAGAATTTGTGAAGACCCGTCTTGGGTTGCCTGTAGCATCATTCGAAAGTTATTAAGGCAGAGCCTTACATCTATAAAAGGGAGCTTCTGTCTGGGTAGTACCGCGTGTTGACGGAAGATGTACTTTATGATTTCTCAGGTTATTACCTATTTAGGGTGGACGGTTGAGCTCCCTTCTATACATCTAAGGCTCTTTTTAACTTCCTTGTGTAGGACGCTACGCAACTGCCAAGCTGAATTAGGGAAGCGTACAGATAAGCGTGCAACGCTGAACAACATCCAGCTTCTTTCGGTGATACCCAAAAATGCGACGTTTTTTGCCCCCAGTCGATATTGCTTCTAATAAATATAGAGCACTGTATCCAACATACTCAAGGGTAGCATATAACTCGGACTCGGAAAATCTTTTTCTCAAAAGAAAACTTGTTCTGTTGAAAGAAGAACCCAAAATAATTGGAGAAAATAATTTACTGTCGAGAAATCATCGTGGTCTTAACACGCCTGCTGACCGCTCCAAAATATCTTACCAGTTGCCTCGATAATTAACAAAATAAGAGTATCAGCTGAAGTTTGGATGAAGTAAATCTCAGAAGAGCGTGCACATCACGATGGACGAGATTGTTTAGAAAAGCCGTATGCATCTACATCGAGTGGACTTCAACGTAGTCAAAGAAAAACCGGAATTCAGATATACTGTTCGAGTGTCATCATCTGCAAACCTGGAATATTTTCTACCCATCAGTTTTGTGTGAAGCTTAGTAGGATGACCACAGTCTTCAAGCAGATGAATACACTGTTGAAACCCGGAACCCAGAGCTAATTTTTGCCTATCTGTGTCGTTAAGAGCGTGACACGAAACCTATAAATAAATAAGTAAAAATATAAATATATAAACACACCACGGTCATTCTTAATATTAGATTAGAATGATAATATGCTTTATTAGGTACACAGATACATGGTACGCAGGAGACAACTTAACACTAAAGTTACATTAGATACTAAGATCGGGTAACACCATCATTACAAACTACACTGCATTGCAGCCCATTATTTGGCCCCTGCTTGGAAGTAGTATGCGCTGCCATCGGCTATACATGTTAGATAGTTTGTAGCCAGGCCCGTTACGGATCACCTTGAGTAAGGCGTTATCAGATTTTTCTACCCTGAGCTGGAGGCTCAGAGCGCATTTTCTTGCCCTGACTTTGAGACAATCTGCATACTTTTGAGCAAATATCATACCTGCACTAGTTGACCTCGGCACATTCATCAGGCGCCGAAATATGTCATTATAGGCAACAGGTAGGCGTCCAATCAATTTCTGCTTAAAGCTAGACCAAAGCGAGTTACAGTATCGGGGAAAGAAGTAGCTTCCAAAGAGCTGGCATTCAACCTCATCCGAGCAGTGACCAAACTTTCTGATTAGCATGTTGCTCACTGCGTGGAGCTTTCGCGTTTCTTTCTCTATAACCTGGTTATCACAAAAATCATTGGTGATTTTATGACCCATGTAAGAGAAGCTGTCTACATGAGTGAGATCGACACCATAAGGTCGAGTCACTTTATCGGAGGGCAGGTTACTTCGCCTAGCTTCAATATACCTACAAACAGTTTTAACAGTATTATATTCAATACACAGTTTGCTGGCTTCGCTCTCGCAAAGAGAGACCAATTTTTGCAGCCCACTAGAATGGGGAGAAGCAAGGACCATATCATCAGCATAACTGAGCGCATTTACTGCGTGACCATTAATGTGACACCCCCCTCCAGCTGCGTTCAGATGGGTGTGTATGCTATCAATGAAGATGTTAAAGAGAATTGGAGAAAGTAAACCCCATTGTCGTATGCCATTAGTCACGCCGAATGCTGGTGACGTTGCCGCTCCTCGTTTCACATAGCATTTCTGAGTTTGAAACCAGTATTTTAGCGTCTTAACAATATAAGGAGGTAGTTGTCTCTCAAGCATACACTTAAATAGAGAATAATGGTGAGCTCGGTCAAACGCAGCCTTAGCATCGAAAAAGCACACGTACATGGGAGATTCGCTGTCAATGAAATGATTTATGACCTGTTTGAGCGTGAATATAGCCATTTCTGATCCATGTTCGGCTTGAAAGCCAAATTGATTCTCTGCAGTCAACATGTACGATGACATTCGTCTCTCAAGCACTAGTTCTACCACTTTCGAGAGAGATGTTGCCACTGTGATAAGGCGATAATTGCTGTTGTCGGTCACACATTTTGCTTTTTTTTACAATTGGTGTTATTATGACGCTCATCAAGTTCTCTGGGAGGAATCCCAAAGTAAAACACCCTGTTAGCAGAATTGCAAGGAGTGTTACTAATCTAGGGGGCTATATTTTAAGGCCTCAGCTAGGATACAGTCAGCGCCGGATGCTTTATTATTCTTCAATCTTTTCAGCGACTGACAAACCTCATCTTCATATACGGTGCCTTTTTCGTTAGAGGGAGCCAGATTATCAAGAATGCCATCAACGTAACTTTTATGATTATCATCGGCAAAGCAGTTCATAATTCCAGTATAACGCGTTTTACAAAATTGGGTAATATTACATTCCCTAGTGACGCCATTCACTGACTGCGAAACGGTGTGGACTTTAGGTTTAAGACTTCTTATTTCTTTCCAAAAATCAATGGATCTATTTTGCGTCAGCTTGCTAGACAGCTTTTGCGCTCTAATCTCATTTTCACGTCTACGCACTTGCTTGCGCGCAATACGACACAGATTGTGCAGCTTATTTTTTTCCTGCCATACATGACCTGAGCGCGGCCTACCTGCGTCCCTCCACGAGTAATACGCCAGTCTGCTGGCAGTGTGAAGTTCGCGGACACAGTCATTCCATCCCGGGATATTTGCCTTTGTTTTTTTTTTTGCGTCATGTACCAAATATACGTCGCCCAGATTCAAGAATGGCAACTTGTATGTCCGACAAAAGTTGGCTTAGCCCTGCTTCAGAAGCTGCATCAGTTTCATTGACAGTGTCCTCCAGGCAAAAATTCGAGCAATCCTTAGAAGTACGAACGAGATTGATATCATTAAATCGCCATTTAACATGTACACCATTGTCACGTCTTTGTTGAACCTGTAATCACAGTAAAGGGGCAAGTGGTCAGAGAGCGGCATAGCCATGGTACAATGTGAAAGTTTCACTGATCTATCTGAAAGGTCTTGCCAGACGTGAAATTTCACGAGTTCAGCTAGTATGGATTATCACTAGGGTGCCTGTGCTGTCAAATACGACACCGAAGAATCTGTGAAGACAGTTCTTCATTGTTTGATTATACTTTTGTTGCTAATATGCTTGTGTAGACAAAAGAGACAACGGCCACCTGGCTAGAACCCTTTGGATTACAAACTGCGGTCAGTACTGGAGAACGGCTTGCTCTAAACCCCACGGAAAAATTTTGACTCGAGTAAGCACTCCCATGTTGCTGCAGTGGCGAAATTTCCAATCGATGTTGTGCGCAAAACGATTGGTGAATGGCCTGATAGGCCATTGATGCTCTGTAAAGACAAAATGGAGGCTATAATAAATTTCAAATGGAGCTATAGCCATAATTTTATTCTGTATCAAAAATTAAATCCTAAAAGTTCCCGCTGAAAACATTTATTTTTCATCTCTTGATTTGGGCTCTGCACTTAGAATCTTATTTGTGGCTAGACTAAGTACAGTATCTAATTTTCATTATATATTTTAGTGNAATGGAGCTATAGTCATAATTTTATTCTGTATCAAAAATTAAATCCTAAAAGTTCCCGCTGAAAACATTTATTTTTCATCTCTTGATTTGGGCTCTGCACTTAGAATCTTATTTGTGGCTAGACTAAGTACAGTATCTAATTTTTATTATATATTTTTGTGTTCAAAGATTATTTCTTCGAATCATGTTATTTCCAAGGAATTATTGGAAGTTAGTGCACTGACTTCTATTAACTAATATTTTATCGCTATATCGTGCCACTGCTACAAAAATATTCGTGCATATCTTTACCGCCGTCCATTACTCGAAATGTCTGCTGCAGTGTAGCTCACTGAGATCAGTTGCAAAAACCTTTCTAAGAAAGACTTAGTCCTGGACTTTTACGGACAGTAATTGCAGTGTTGGTCCGGCAGACTCACAACACAATCGCACAACTTGGCTTCGCCTCACTGAAACGCAGTTCTCACTTGCGACGAGAAACCCTTGCAGCGCAGAGGCACTTCTCGCACATGCAGTTATGATTTCACGGCGAAATACAATCTGCCTAAAAATATCGGCAGCCGCGATGAATGTTTAATATCTGCTAACATGCTTGGCTTACCAAATTGACGCTGCACAAAGTGGTTACTACGTGATGGGATTATTTATGCAGCAGTTCGTGAAGAATAACCAAGCTCGGGGCGGAAAATTGTTCCCAAGTTTTGTTTCTTTTTTATTTTTTATAGTCACTGACCGAATCTTTTCATATACTTGGCCAATCGAATCACATTTAGATTCGTTCGGCAATATTATATTTCCCGATATGCAAATAATCCAACGCTATTAGTTCAGAATGCAATATTGTATGCTAGCAATAATATTTTCGTAGCATGAGGAGAGCACCAAACTTCGAGTTTCGACAGCAACTTTATGATTATTTTTTCCTTGTGTAGAGTAAAGCTGATTATATTAATTGTTTTTTTCAAAAATCTTTGTTGTAAATCAGTTACGAGAGAAAAAATATTATTTTGAAATGGAATTTATTTGGTTGGAAATGATTCGGAATTATAATGATTTTGTTTGAAACTTTTTGGACATTCTCTCTGTCGTGATTTGACACCAAATACTTAATTCGAAATAGAACGCTTCGTGGCGTAAGACCATCCCCCGCGGAGGTGGTAAATTTCAACGCCATAATTTTTTATGGCCATCTAAATCTAAAGACTTGGCATTTTTCACAGCTAGGCCAACCCACCTGACTCCCTGCAAAAAATTATGAATATTGCTCAACTCCTTCTCCCTCTTTTTGGGTGGACAGACAAATATATAAACATATATGCAAACTTGGGTATTCAACGAAAATATTATCACCTCTCTCCCTTCGCTAGCGGGTACTGATAATAATACAATTGTGTTGTACAAGACAATTTCACCTCTCGTACCCCGAATAAATAAGCTCGGTCGTAACAAAATATTCCTTTTGACTAGAATGGTTTAGATTTGAAAACCAGTCAGAATTATATTACTTGAAATTTACGGCCGGCAGAATTTCATGTATTAATTTGAGAGGACCATAAGTTTAGGCTCTTGGCCAGTAAACTTACGATCCGTGCCTGCGACAGATTAGCTGGAATGCAGCATGTGGTATGGGACTGAAGTCTATATTGTTTTTCCAGGAGCGTAGAATGAAGAAGGCCCGAATTTGTTTCAAAAAGGGCGGGTCCTACAGAAGCAAACTAACCTATTGGTAGAGTGCTGGCGTGTTGCCCATGTGACGCCTGTTCCGAAGGGCTGATCGGTTTCATCCCGTACCTCTGATTATAGACCCATCTCGATCACACCCGTTTTATCGAAAGTTTATGAGAGGTTGGTTCTGTCGAGATTGGGTTGCTTTCTGGAAAAGCAGGGTGTCCTTCCCCCAACACAGTATGGTTTTCGTAAGGGCTTGGGAACCTGTGATGCTCTGCTTCACATTTCTCATGTGTTACAGTTGGCTCTT
>LQNS02276927.1:8649224-8668030 GCA_001587735.2 Parhyale hawaiensis | reverse complement strand
GCCGTACGGGCCAGTATTCCCGTTCGTTTTTTCCATCATGTGTGGATGTTTGGAATGGTCTTGATGGCTCTGTCTTTGCTGGTGCTAGTATTGGCAGCTTTAAACGATCTGTACACAGAGGTATTCCGTGATCTCGGATCTTCTTTTTTTCATTCTTTTGTTTTCTCCACCCGCTGGGCTGGTTGCGTGGGGTTTTGTTAACCTCATGGAGTTTCTCCGTTCCTAGGTCGCCAGCCTTGTGTGATTTAATAATAATAATTGGTTTGGCTAACTTTTCGAGTGCTGGAATTCTTCAATGAGGGTTTCTGAGGGACAGCTTTCGATGGGATAGATAATATGTCCTGCATTTCTACCTTATCGAAATTGTGCTTGAGACTAGAAGCGACAGACGGGGTGTAATAACTACTGTTGTTATTTGGCTGTCTGGACATTTTGAGTAGGTAGCTCGGGTCCTGTTTTGTGGCCTTGGTGAAGATTCGACTTCTGTCTCCTCACATTCTGCTCTCTAATGTGAGAAAATGCAACTTAGCTTCAGCGTCTCATTTGAATTCAATCCTTCAAGATTTTGACACATCATAATATGGCAAAGTCATCGAGCGTTTTAACAGAAAATAAACAGGCGCACTGCCTCTTCTACTTGAACAGTGATGAATAAATCAAAATCTATTAAAGTTATCACCTCCGCCAAGATGACGAATTTTTACGAAATTCGCAGGAATTAGGTATATTAGGAATGTTAGCAGTAGCAAATGATTAACTTTTGTTGAAGATCGCTCAACCGTTTGTTTGTTTTTCTGCCTATTTTTTCTTAGTACCATACCTCTAAAAGTTATGGACTGATTTTTTTATGAAAATTACATGAGTTTGCTAAGTATTTATATCACGATGAGTTAATGAAAATTTTTTGTGATGATCTGTTTGTTAGTTTGAAGCTGTGTTTGATTTTATGCATTTTCGTAAAATAACTGAAAAAATTACGAACAGAACAGGATTGTTAGTAATGTTGAAAGAAATAAATGATTAAATTTTGGTGAGGATTGATTCGTCTATTTGTGCGTTTCACCAATATTTGTCAGAATGTTTATTAGCAGCATAAATCGAAAAGTTATCAACGGATTTTCAAGAAATTTGCGGAAGCTGTTATTACTTTCAAATCACACAAATAATGAGGTCTTGGTGATGATACAAAGGAAACAATAGTTTCAGAGCCAACATGAATTTTACGTTACCGTTGCCTTGTTTGACGGAAGTTTGCGCACTCGGAATGCTCTGGTATTGCAACTATTATTCCGTGCATCACTTTTCAAATTGTAGGCTGAGAAACTATCCTAACCTAGCATAGAGCAACTCACCTAACGTAGATAGCCTATTCCAATCTGTTATAATCTAACCTAATCTGACTTCACTTACTTATTTGAACTATACTTAGGGCGCGTTTCATTGGGCGCCAAAAGTAAGCTTTTAAACCTTAACTTTCCTGAAACTTCAGGTAGAATTAAACTTTGGCTTTGCCATATTGAAACATGCTAGAAGTGTTAGGAGCAACGCTCATGTGAGTTGGGCTTTCTGAAGACTCACAATTTACGAAACAAGATTGATTTACAGGAAGTCTGATGGGTAGTCGATAAGGGTCAATACCTGAAACTCAAGATAGCGGGTTGCAAACAGCGGACGTACGTAAAGTTTTGAACAAATCAAGGCTCAAAACCTAATTTTGGCGCCTATATATACTGGAACTCGCCCCTTATCAAGCTTGACCAAGTATAACTCGACTAAATTTCACCGAGTGTACTCTTCTATAATCCAGCATCAAATCTAGCTAGAACATGACCTACCCAAACTTAACCTGAACTCAATCTAACTTTACTTAAATTATCCTAACCCAAAGAAATCTAACTCAAAGTAACCCATTATGATTGAATCTACCATAACTTTCTCCAATAAACAATAAAAACAACATAGGTAACATAAAACCTATATAAATATTGTTGCGGGTGCATGCACAACAAAGAGAAAGAAGACGAGCCAAACTACAGGCATGCACCCTATAGAAAGACAACTCATCGGTCCACCAATATAGTATTGGATTTAATGATGCTGCTCTCGTTCCCAGGTGAAGAAATTGAAATGAACACCGGCGGATGCTAAAGAAAATGGGAAAGAACAAACTCAAGAAATAATTTTAACTCTAAACTCGGAACAGAACACCGTTATATACAGAAGTTACACGTGCCAAAAGTCAATGGGTTGTGGTGATAGCCGTTGCACACGTAAGACAGTTGAGTTGACAAAGGAAATTGATGGCGGTGTAATAGTAGTGAACTGGTCTTAGATGAACGATGTCAAGCCACCAGAGCAAGCAAGCAGACTGTGCAGGCCCAAGACTGACCGCTCCTACAAAGAATAATGCAATAATAACTAACCTACCCACAATATAAAGAAATAAATGCAAAATAAAGTGAAATAATAAGCTCAATGCAAAACTGAATNAATGGGCGTCAGTGTGATGGGTCGATAGTTGGAAACATAGGGCGACACCTGACCCTTAGGAATAGGAGTTATATTCCCAGTGCGCCAACAACGAGGAAAATTTCCTAACCGTATCAGGCGCCGGAGCAAGAACGTCAGCCAACTGCTTATAAAACAGAGGAAACATGCCCACTGGATAAACACCTCCATACGGATCTCAGCCCTGAAGTAGTCGAGCGTTTTAGCAGAAAATCAACAGGCGCAGTGCATCTTCTACCTGAACAATGATGAATAAATGAAAATCTATTAAATATATCACCTCCGCCAAGAAAGTTATGCTTTTGTCGTATTTGTGTGCTTGTCTCTTTGTTTGTTTGACTGTCTGTCTGTCACAAATATAATTTTTTCAAAAAGTTATGGACGAATTCATACGAAATTCTCAGGAACTAGGTATTAGGCATGTTAGCAGTAACAAATTATTAACTTTTTGTTGAAGATCGCTCACCTGTTGGTTTGTTTGTTTTTCTGCCCATTTTTTCTTAGTACCATACCTCTGAAAGTTATGGACGGATTTTTTGATGAAATTTACATGAGTCTGCTAAGTATTAATATCACGATGGGTAAATGAAAATATTTTGTAATGATCTGTTTGTTAGTTTGGGGCTGTGTTTCATTTTATACATTTTGGAAAAATAACTGGAAAAGTTACGAACAGAACAGGATTGTTACTAATGTTGAAAGGAATAAATTATTAAATTTTGGTGAGGATTGACTTGTCTGTTTGTGTGTTTTACCAATATTTGTCAAAATGTTTATTAAACAGCATGAATCGAAAAGTCATCAACGGATTTTCAAGAAAATTGCAGAAGCTGTCATTACTTTCAAATGGCACAACTAATAAGGTTTTGGTGATGATACAAAAGAAATAAATAGTTTCAGAGCCAACGTGAATTTTTCGTTATCGTTGCCTTGCTTGACGGAAGTATGCGCTCTCAGAGTAGTACTCTAGTATTGCAACTATTATTCTGAGCCTCACTTTTCAAATTGTATGCCGAGAAACCTATCCTATCCTAGCATAAAGCAACTCACTTAACCTAACATAGCCCATTCCAATCAGTTTAAATCTAACCTAATGTGATTTCACTTGCTCATTTGAACCATACTTAGGGCGCGTTTCATTGGGCGCCAAAAGTAAGCTTTTCAGCCTTAACTTTCCTGAAACTTCTGGTGGAATTGAGCTTTGGCATTGCCATATTGAACCGTGTTGGAAGTGTTAAGAGCAACGCTCTTGTGAGTTAAGCCTTCTGAAGACTCACAATTTACGAAGCAAGATTGAGTTTCAGGAAGTCTCATGGGTAGTCGATAAGGGTCAATACCTGAAACTCGAGAAAGTGGGTTGAAAACAGCGCACATACGTAAAGTTTCGAACAAGTCAAGGCTCGAAAACCTAATTTTGACGCCCAATGGAACTTGCCCCTTATCAAACTTGACCAAGTATTACTCGACTAAATTTCACCGAGTATACTCTTCTATAGTCCAGCATATAGCCCAGCCTATTTTAACCCTAACCCAATCTCATCTAATCTAGCTAGAAGATGACCTACCCAAACTTAACCTGTCAGACCTGAACCCAATCTAAGTTAATTTAATTTATCCTAACTCAAAAAAAAAATCCAACTCAAAGTAACCCAATATGATTGAACCTACCATAACTTTCTCCAATAAATAATAAAAACAACATAAGTAACATAAAACCAAAATAAATATTATATTTTATTGATTATTCAAGTTATCTGCTCTGGAACTATCTACTTTTTTCCATAAATGTTGGGAGAATTATTCTTTGCGAATAACCATTTTTCGAGCAATTTGGTCGACGATTATTTTCGAACAACTGTATTCGAACATTCGCTAATGTAAGCAATATTGCATTATGTAGCAGAAATAATTTTATCTATCAGCAAAGTTAAGCGCTTTCTTCATTATTTTTTTAAAAAATGAGGAAATTTGTTGCATTAGTTTAGAACACGGAAAGTATCATAGGAGAGCTGAAGGAGGTTCTACCTAAATAGTCTTGCTTGCATGGTAATGAGACGCTACGAACGATATCGTCATGAAGGAACCAATAGCAGCCCTTATATCACTCGCAAAATCGTACGAGTGGAGCGATTGTCCAATCAACGTCGCCGATTGGCAGCTACCGCCGTAATGGAATGAACGTAATGGGATTGAAACTCTCTTAGTGGCCAACTTAGACGATAATATTAGAAAGAAAATTACATCTTTTGACTATACTTGGAGTTATAGTTTGTACAATGCATAACAAAAGCCACTCCTACGTAACTGTCAGAAATAGTACTCGTATTAAGTACGACGAAGATTCGCACGAAAATTTTAGAACTCAATCACTGTGAATGTGGATGAACGAATCGTTGAAAGACACTAAGAAAGGACTGAAGGACATATATGCATTCCAAGTACATATTGTGGCAACGCCGTGGTGACCAAGTGACGAAATATTCTAATAGCTTCACTGTACGGGAAGCAAAACTTCAACAAAATGCAGCGTCATATGCGAAACGCTGGAAATTTTTCCGGAGTTTCATTTAAAAAGTAATGCCGGATAACCAGTGGTCAGTGGTTTATGCGCTTTGGAGATATTTACTTACTGACTATTTTTAGTCGCCAACTGCTACCCAACAGGATACACCCAGCATCGTGACTTCACACCTGAAGTAATGTGAACAACATCCCCTGGACTTTGTCCGAAGGCACTCAAGTACGCAGGTTACAAGGTACGTCTTTGGTTTGTCGAATGTTTTCGTAGATACATTCCATAGCGCGGGGCTATTCTGGACACGCGGGGTATGAAGGGACGGTTACACCATGGATGGCTGAACTACATTACGTTGTCCGGCCATGGGTTACCCACAACACATATAGAGTACAGTAGAAATCAAACTATATGGAGTTTTCCCGTCTAAAAAGGCAATAAACTTTACAGATTTTTACTATCTGTTGAGCATAGCAAGCATTCGATTTAGCTCTTTCCAAAATTATAGTAGAATAATGCTATATTATTCGTTTTTTTAAGTTCCTCTGCTATGGTCTGGATAGAAAAATCTAAAAGGCTGAAGAACATAAATTTTTCCTGCGATATGTACTAGTACTGGTAGCTAGCTTTACAACTCCACATTCAGAATTGATCCACTTCTCCGGAAAATATAATGGCCCCATTTCTGCAACGGGGGCATTACTGAACCCCATATCGGATTATTACGGGACACTCAATAACAAATCTTTATTAAGAACTAGAATGCCTTGTGGCGTAAGACAATCACCCTCAGTGGGAGCAAACTTCATCGGCGTCATATTTGGTAGCCAGCTAATCCTAGTTATCACCCGCAAACAAAGTGAGAGAGGTGATAATGCTCTCGTTTTAGACTTAAGTATATGTATTTGTACATATATATTTGTATATATATATTTGTCTGTCCACCCAATAAGAGGTAGAAAGAGTTGAGCAATCTTCATAAATTTTGTAGGAAGTTTGGTGGGTTGACCTAGATGTGACCCATCCCAAAAAACTAGACATAGCTGGCCATAAAAAATGGCGGGGTTGAATTTTCTCCACCTCGGCGAACTTGCCGCCTCCGCGGCTGGTCGTCTGAAGAACGGGGTGTTGTAATTTTTTCCTATGTTATTATTGAACTAAATCCCTTTACCAACGTGTTTACTGTTTACTGGCGTGAGACACGGTCAGTAAGGCATTGCAGGATATGAGCCCAGACCTGTCAGGTGGTAGATTGCTCTGATTGCGAGTCTAGCGTGTCTCTCTAACGTAATAATAAGAGAGAGAGACCGGGTCTTCTACAGGTCTAGACGATTTACCGTATTCATTTTTGTGACCCGACTCTTTAAACTCAACTTTTGAGTGTTTCCTGTACAGTGCTGTTGTTGTGAAGTGAGTAGTGAGTGACTTAATCTCGCTACAGTACTGACCTAGAGAAAAAAAAGTATTGCGCAAATTGCTCAGGAGACAGAAGCAAATAACCTCTGTGAGACAAATAATTGCTGCAAGCTGTGTAACTACAATGAGTGTTGACTGCGCTGATTCTACGAGTGATGAAGCGAGTATCGCGGATTCACTTGAAGATACCATGAATTTAACAAATGTCCTTTCACCCAGAGATGAAATGGCCAAGATATGCAAAATGGTCCAGTTTTTGAAAAACTACAAACCATCGAAAATGAAACCGGGAAGACCACCTAAGGGACAAAAGCCAGATTCGCTTCCTGTTGACACCGCCGATTCCTCCAAAAAAAGTCATTGAATGTCTTGAAAGTTTCCGGTCATTCAGTATGCGCATCGTGGAAAAGGTCGAACGCTTAGAAGCTGAAAACGATGTGCTCCGTACCGACATCAATGTTCTCCAATCTCGACAGAAGACTTTTGCCGAGTTGTGACAGCAGGTGAAGTTGATGTCAAAATGCCTATACGCAACCATCTTCATCTGGAATCAGCGATGGGTCACAGGGGAATCAATCGTTAGTTGACGCCAGAGAGATGTCTGCGGGGAACGTCGATGAACGCTTGGACCAGCTTCAACAGGAAGCACTAAGTTTGACTTTGAAGTTCCAGGGTAGGAAAATGACAAACGTCATTAAAGCTGCAAGAAACAAAGAATCTCAAGCAGCTGGTGGCCCTAAGAATCTTCTACTGCAGCATCTGAATGAAATCAACTTGAACATGGTCACTTTTTTATTGGTCAGTGATAGTGATGTATTGGAGGTATCAGCCGTCGGAAAGGATGTTCCACACCTGAGGGTCTCCTTCGCCTCGCGAACTGCAAGAAATAGAGGCTCCAGTACATCAAAGGTGAGCAGCCCCAAGACCTCTATGTAAGTGAGTACCTGACTAAACTCCAAGCAAAGCTTCATTATCAGCTTAGACAATTAAAAGTCAGCAATAACAGTATAAGTTCTGTATATTCTTTCAACGGGACTGTCTATATTAGGAGAGTCGGAATGACGAGAGCGACAGCGATAAATTCTACCAGTGATTTCAACAAGCTACAAACAACTGTTACCTCAGCAGAAGCTCTTGATAACTAAGTGCAGCTAAATGTCACCAACTAAATTTTGCCTTTGTGATCTAGATTGTCAAGATATACCAGTTCCCTACTGCAAAAGTACAGCTATTAGTGAGCTGAAGTCACTACCGGTACCTAACAGTTCCCTATCAATAATATCAGTTGATATACGAAGCATTCGTAGAAATTTCAGCCTGTTACAAGCTTTACTGTCAATGACTAATGTAGAATTTGATGTAATTTCAGTTACTGAAACCTGGTTAACCGAAGATATTGATAAAGCGTTTTCCCTAGATGGCTATCGCCAATTCAGCATCTATCGCAACAACAGTATACTTAGGAGGAGGTATTTCTGGATACGTTAGAAATTTTTGGGATGCTGAAAAATTGGATAATCTGTCTATGGTGACTGGCAGCTGTGAGGTGTTGACAGTTACACTGAAATTGAAAAGTATATCTGTTTATTTTTCATGTGTCCATAGACCACCCATGTCTCTTATTTCTGCCTATAATGACTTCTTTTCATGATATATCCCCAAGTTCTCTAAAAATGTGCCCTCAGTGTTTTGCGGAGATTTCAATATAAATCTTTACAACCCCTATAACCCAAGTTCAATTAAAAAATTTATTCCAATTATGACTGGCTTTGGGTACTTGCCTCTAATAAATTTGCCCACTAGATTCTCACCTGACAATATCAATTCTAAATTTGCTCTACTCGACCACATATGGTCCAACACCACAATGGGTGGAATTCAACAGTCTGGGGTTGTCAACTATGAATTAACAGATCATATGCCTGTCTATGCCATCTTTATCACCGATTATGGCTGCAAAGAGCAATTCTTATATCGTAATTTCAACGATACTCGCAGCGTAGCTAATTTTGTGAACCGTATATCACTGCTGACCTTGCCTGATTACTGTGTAGGAGATCCATCTAGCGAGTTACAATCGCTATTACAGAAGCTCTATCTGGCCTATCACTCAGCATTTTCCCTGAAACGTGCTCTGGCGCGGCGTTTTGAAGTCAGGTGGATTACCAGGGACATCAAGAAACTCATTAAGAAAAAATACAAACTGTTTGCAATGTATCGCAGGAATGTCATTTTGAAACGCTCCTATACAGTCTTCCGTAACGTATTAAATGCATTGGTAAGATTGTCTAAGCGTCTATATTATCTAAATCAAATCAATAATGCATCGAATGATATTAAGAAATCATGGAAAGTCATCAATGAGTTGCTTTGCTGTACCCCGGGTCGCACTATGCAACCGATGCAAGTAGATGGTAAATCTTTATGTGGTGTTCCTCTTGCAAATCATTTCAATAATTAATTTACATCTGTAGCTAGTAACCTTGTGCAATCATTACTTCGTAACAATGTGCAATATCGTGTTCTTAATAGAAGAGTTGACTCGGAATGTAATTTTATATCTGGAACGTGCGATGAAATTTTATCAATAGCTAGTTCCATCAAAAACAAAAGTTATCACAGAAATGAAATACAGCCCAAACATCTGTTGTTAGTAATGCCCTATATTAGTAAATGTGTATCTGCTATCTTTAATAAATGTCTTTTATTAGGAGTTTATCCAGATACATTGAAAATTGCTAGTCATCCCCATGCATAAGGCCGGTAATGAAAATGATGTCGCTAATTTTCGACCAATTTCAACGCTGTCAGTTTTCAATAAATTTTTTGAAAAAGTCATCCATGGGCGCATTACTCAGCATCGTGAAGTAAATAACGTTATTAGTGAAGTACAGTTTGGTTTTAGACGTGGAAAGAACACGACTCAAGCAATTTTTAATCTTGTCTCTCATGTCTTGCCTGCTTTTGCTGAAAAGTCTTTTACTGCGTGCTGATTTTTAGACCTCACGAAAGCGTTCGATACTGTTGATAAGGAACTTTTATTCAAGATTCAAAATTCTGCTTTACTGCGCCGTCTTATAATGAAATTCAAAGCCAGAATTATAGAAAAGATAGCCATTTTACTGCAATAAATTATAAAAATACGAAGGAAAACAAAATAGACGTCAAATCATAAAATCGGTAAACGGTTCGGGTTTCACTCATCATCTGTACCTCTGTAATGAAAATCGAAAAATTTTTCGTTCGAACGAAAAACTAAGACGTGAAAAAGGATTTCCTAAAAAATTTTTAAAAACTCCTACGGACTTACAATAAAAAGAGGATGAGCACTATTTTGGTCATTTAAAATTGGTTTCTGTTTAAAAATATAGAGTGATTCTAGTAATCTTAAGTCTAAGCTATTGCACAAAGAAAGCGTTTTGAAATTCTCTAGGCGCACACNGAGGTAGATCCCACGTATGATGATGAACAAAGTTCACAACAGTATTGATAAATAAGAGAGCTCTGCACGCCATGAGGAAGTCGGTCTTTGTACTGAAAGAATGACTTTACCGTATATTTATTCGACAGAATGACCTTAAAGTCTAAGTTAGGAGAGTATAACTTTAAAAGCTGGGTTAGTTCACACCGCAGTTTTTCCGACTGGCTTGTTTTTGCCATAGAACATTCATAATCTTATATAAGAAATCAAGATTGAACAGTATGATTGTTGATTAATGACATGTTCCCTATAAGCTGCTGTTAGCTTTTATTGGGTTGTTCTCTTTTCCCCATTAGTTTGCAACCGAAGTACTGTGCATTTCCTTGCTGTTATCTAGGAATTTTATTGTGATTGTGAGAACAATAAAGGTGTTAAAGGTGAAGAGCAAATATCTTTACTCCTTTATTGTTCTCTCTATACGATAAAATTTTATAAAGTACATATAATTCAGTTGAGAATGTGCCCGACTCAGAGTGCTAATCACTTATGGGGCAATTAAAATATACAATCTGTGAAACCTTCAAGGTGCATGAGCAACGCTTTCATCTTGATAGGAATCAAGTTATTCCACTATAAACATATGAACATGGTTCACAGATGAAGGTCATAAGTCATTTTGATACGTGCTATTCTGCTTAAACATAAAGCACTAAGTTTACTTTCCTAACCGAAACATCATTCACGAGAAACTCAATAGCTATGCTCCCTATAGTAACAGAAACTATTCAAACATTAACTATAAACATGTATTATTGGAACAAATCGATACAGATACATATATTCCACTAACTATGATTTACCTATTAGTAAATTTACTGCTATCCATGGTTTGAGTGACCAGTTATTCGTAACTTAGTCAAAATTCTCGTAATTGGCAAGGACGTGTTGTTTGTATTTAAAGTTAAACGTTCATCCGACATTGGTTCGCCAAGATCGTTAGGCAAACCATTATATAGCTTTACCCGGCAATAAAACTACGTCGCCCAAGGGCTGCTATGGCGAATGTGATACAAAAACAAAGGGTATTTTAAAATCAAATATCTCGAAAAATAAGCATTTGCGACGAAAACGTTATTCATGAAAAACGTCTTAGAATGCCATAGTTTGCCTAAATATGTCAACAAAAATACAATATGTGGTAATGGGCACTTCAGAAATTTCACTGCGCAAATTAAAACACACGTACTTGACCAATTTTATTAATAAACGTCTTTTGTTGAGCAAACCGAATTTCCTGTTGCTTATTTTTTTTCTATTTTCTTATCATTACCTGCGCTAAAAAGGTTAGGCTTTTGACGGAGTCTGTGTTTTACGAACATGACTCAAGGCATTATGGAGGATTATTTAGAAAATTGACAGGAAATGTTGTAAATGAGCCAAGAAACGTGATTATTTTTTGGTGATGCTCCGTCAGCTCGTTTGACAGCTTATCTGCTCGTCTTTGGGCTAAATGACTCAAAAGTTATTGAGAATTTTCATCAAATTAATAGCCATTGTTAGGATTGTCACGAATAAGTGAATATATGTTAAAGATGATCCGTCTGTCTATTCGTTCGTTGCTTTGTCAGTCTTCTTTTCTTTTACTACTGCGTTACCAGCCGGAGGTTTGCTCCGTATATAAATCTAACTCTAGTAATTAGACGTAACTCTCTGATTTCTTGATATTCATAAACGAATGTACGCCGACAGGTATTATTTCTCTTTTTCTAGGCGCTAATGCCCACGATGGCGATGCGCCACGTCTTAACCAAGTAGCTAAGTTCCCATTTTCTGTTCGCAGTAAATGTGCTCGTCTCTATTTCGCTTACAATCTTACATCATCAGGTAGTACACAGGATACTAACTTTTAACATATAGCTCCAAAACTGCAAAACTTCGATAATCTCGTACGATGAATGAAAACTGGAAGAGAGTTACAAGTAGAAAGAACGTGAAGCAATTCCCGAGAGTAAATCACATTTTCAGTTATGGCTTAGCCCGATATCGCACGAATGAAGCTCGAAAATTACGAAATGCGGAAACATGTTCCACTCAAACAGCATATCTGCAAATTACGGCCTGCAAGCAGAAACACTTTAAAAAATAAAAAATACAGCCTCCTGTTCTACTCTCCCGTGATAGTATCCAAGGTACCATATCACTTTTCTCTATCTAAAACTTAGAGCGTCGTGTTCGTACTAACGCAGGAACTAAGAGGAATCTTGAAACTAACTAGAGCACTCTGAGAGCGCATACCTCTGCCAAGCGAAGCAACGGTAACAAAAAATTCAAATTGGCCCGAAAGCCATAATTTCCTTTGTATAAACTCCAAAATATGATATTTTGTGCATTTTGATAGTAATAACAGCTTATGCAATTTTCTTGAAGATCCGTTCATAACTTTTTGAGTTATACTGCTAACAAACGCTTTGATAAACATGAGTCACACATACAAATGAACCCACCGATCTGCATCAAAATTTAATCATTTATATCTTTTAACATTACTAACAACCCCTATAAATTTTACAAAGATCCATTCATTATTTTTTGAGTTATTGTGCTAACAAGCATAAAATGAAAAAAGTGACAAACGAACGAACGAACAGATCATTAGCAAATTTTGCTCATCTACTCTTTATTATATACCTAACAACTCATGTTAATTTCATAAAAATCCATCCATAACTTTCTGAGTTATGGCATTGAGAAAACTGAGGCAGACGAACAAACAAACAAACAGACGTACATATCTCCACCAAAAGTTAGTCATCTGTTCCTACCTAACAATCTCCGTAAATTTTGTCCAAATCGGTTCATAACATTTTAAGTTATCCTGGTGACAGACAGACAAATCAACGGACAGACAAACACGACGAAAACATAACCTCCTTGGCGGAGGTAATTAAGGAACGTAGGGAGGAACAAGCAGGACTATAGACTGTAATAAAATCCGTATTTTTAGCGGAAGAAACTCTGTAAGTGTTACTTGGAAAGCCTCGTGTTCTGGTTTACTGGAAAAATTCCGTATTTTGTCTTTCGTCGCGGTGTACCAGATGACTGTTCCTTTCTCAGCCATTTTACTCAATATACCGAGTGGGATCTCGTTTACAATTTCATACGTTTCTTTTAAACAAAACGAATATAGCTAGTATATATTGACCTTAGGACTCACGTGGTACTTCGTTTAAACTGCATTATAAAGGTAAAAACTTAAAAATTGAATGAAAATTAAGTAGCATGGTAGCAGGATTGCTGTTTAATACTTATTTAACCGAACAATATCGTTTCCCTGACGGACTTTATTACAGAACCCAGCTTCTTAAGTTGAAAAAATTGTGAACCATGAACCATTCTCCTTAGACTACATAACTCATCAGATACGAGACTGTTGAACGTACACGTATAATTTTGTATCAACCATTTACAAATAAGATAATACATTAATTACTTGAGCACGCTGAAGGCGCCTAACTACGACAAGCGAGGCACGGTAACAAAACATTCAATTTGGTTCTAAAACTCTAATCAATTGTGCACTTTCACAGTAATTACAACTTCTGTTTTTTTTTTTTTTTTTTTTTGAAGATCCGTTCGTAACTTTTTTAGCTATAGGCCTACTACTAGAAAACATTCTGGTAAAGATTAGTGAAACACAGAAACAGACAACCGATCAGCACTAAATATGAATCATTTATGTTATTCAGCATTGCAAATAATTCCTGAAAATTCCAAGAAGATCCGTTCACGACGTTTTGAGTTATTTTGCGAACAAGCATAAAATCAAACGCAGATACCTGGTAAGTGAACTAATGAACAGATCAAAGCAAAAATTTAGTCACTAATGCTGTGTAATATACCTAGCCACTCATGTAAATTTCATAGCAATCCGTCCAGAATTTTTTTAGTTAGAGTGCTAAGAAAAAATAGCCAGTGCAAGAAAAAGATGGACAGATATTCACCAAAACCTAATCATCTGTTCATCCTAACATACCAAACAATCGCTTTAAATTTCGTTAAAATTCCGTCCGTAACTTCTTAAGTTATCTTGGTGACAGACTGACAGATCAACAAACAAATTCCACTAACGTATACCTTCTTGGCGGAGGTAATTATCATCAGCAAGAACAACATTTGTTTTAATACAGAGCTCATCTTTATGTACTAGACAGGGCAGTGCTAGAAGTGTCGACTTCAAGTCACAAAGTTGAGAGTTCGCGTCTCGCCGCAGCTCGGCTTTTGTCTTCGGAGCTGCTATGACGAGGTTTCGAGTTCCGCCTCGAGCCTGCTTTTTTCCCAACTGGTTGGCAAATTACGGAATTCCCGTAAACCTTACGGAAAATTCCCAGGCAGCAATAATGCCGAGAATTTTCGGTAAAATTTACGAAATTTTATTCACAGTTTACTAGGATTGTAAGTTAGCTAACGTTATTGTGAAGAAAGCCGCTACTGCTCTGGTTGAAATTTCCGATCTATCCATTAGCGGTACAACGAATAAAAACCGATGTGCATTTATATGTTTATTTGTTCATGTATCCATTTTCTGTTGCACCTGAAAAAAATACAGATCGGTAAAAATTATGCCAGATTGGAGGCTGTAGCTATCCAGTCACTCTTCATTGAAAAGTTGATTGGTAGAAAATATATCAGCTTGCAGATGCTGGTGAACGTTCTTTAATATGCTCGAATGCACTTCTTGTCCAGCCAACGTTGAAATCCCAACACTGAAGATATCTACAGATTCTCTTAACACCGCCACCGAGTCTAGCCTCAATACATATAATTCCGAAGATTGAATTTATAGCTGATCTCCGTTTCCGTCGTACATTGAGAAGTTGATCAACGAAGTAGAGGAGAACCGAATTTTCATGATGAAACAGGCGCCGCAATTAATTCTTCCAGCTTGCTTTCTTCCACTGACGGAGCAGGTATTGCTTAAGCAAAAATTTCGATGTACTGAAGGTGCTTCATGCCGTACAAAAGATACGCGGCGCAGAATTTAATTAAATTCAGCCATGCTTCACTTCATTCCTTTATGGAATTGAGATCATTCGCATGTCATCTAAGGGAAAAAGAGGTGTTCTGCTTAAATGAATTCGAATACAGAGCACTCGCATCTTACGACAGCTTGACTAGGCCGTTGTAGTCTATCCTTCAGAAGTAGGTATACATGTAACAAAAGTGTGTTCAATGAAGAAGGGTCATCACAAATTCTCGCTATTATTTTTGACAGCGCGGACAGTCGAGTTGAAAGTATAATAATCTACTGAAATCCCCGTCTTCTCATTCGCACGAGTGTCATGCAATATCATTTACTAATAGTTGCCCGTTTTGGTTTGTTATTATCCCGGTTTATTTTTTGAATAATACTGAGCTCATTTTTCCAAACCGTTCTCCATCAATGCAGTTTTTCAGTGCACCTGTACAGACAAAAAATGTAATGTTGTATGGATTCCACTGCAGCCTTAAGCAACCAATAATAACATTAGCTTAACACACCCTCTCATGCTATACGCATGTCGCTCAACTACCAAGACTACCACTCGCCCACACTCACCTCAGCACAATGTACAGTCCCAAGAGTGCAGCCTATGCTGTGGCTGCTCCTCGATGCAGAACTGAGGCTGTGAATGGCTACCTCTTGGTTCCGACTGCTGATTGGTCAACTGCAGGCCAACGCCGTCAAAATATGATGATTACGAAATTGTACAGGCAATCCTCCATTGCTCTTGCAGGAGACTACGATTCTACCAAAACCATTGCTGGCGGTTGCTGGTACGTATGTACTTCCATTTATAGAATCAGAGGTGAGCAAGATCTGCTTTACATGCTTTATAAAGTCTGTACCAGCTTCCTTTTCTGCATTCAAAGCTAGTACACTCGAAGCTAGCACATAAATTAGTTAATAACTACTTCTGTCTGTAACTTTTTTCTTAATATTAGGTTTTAGGCAACCAATATTAGTTTCCAAACTGTCTAATTTATGAAGAATATACACACTGCAAATTTTTAATTTTGGCAAGTTTCCTTTATTTCCAACGACTTTCTCTGTCGTTCCATTAGCTGTTTGATGTCTACTTTAAAAACTCCCGTGGGTGGTGAAGTTATACAGACATGATATTTCTTCGGGCTAGTCCCTGCTTTGCAATTGGTTGTGGACTTTGATTTCGATATAACCACTGTCGTTTGAATGCAGTTTTATTGTATATAATTCATTTCTCGTCCGCAGTGATTATTTATTCCATATTTTGATCCCCATGATCTCATAAAAAACAGAAGTGCATGCAGTCTTTGGTTTCGTTGGGCATCATTGAAACCACAGCAGCCCATTGTCCAATGCCCATATCATGGACATTCATGTCTGTCGTCTAGTTCATGAGAGCTTGAAATTATGCTGTTTGTGTGCTACAAAATTGTTGAGCTTATTTTTACTGGGGACGTCTTTTATCTACTGGTTTTAATTTTACTTATCGTTGAAGATACTTGAAATTAAATTTACCAGATGAAAATTTCACGCTCCTGCGTTGGCATTTTTGAACATTTAAGGCGATGTTCCAATAGACAACACAAATTATGCCTGGAGGTAGCGCAGCTGAAGTGCTGTTTTGTATTCATAGAGCAAAGAATGTCTTAGACTCTCTCACTAACATCAGCGTCATAAGTATTGCAGATATCAGATCTCTCTAATATAATAGTTAATTAATTATCTAGAAGCTTATTGATATTTCGTGCAAATCTAATTAAAACGAAAAAGTGTTAATACTTAGACTCCTAATAGGTACTTGAGTTACCGCAACTAAAAAAAACTTAAAAACGCGGCATAGTACATTATAAGGTGACACGTCCCCTCTCAACCCGTCTGTGTTGAGTTCACTGACAACTAGGGGATGCCCTGCTCTCTCTAGCAGATAGAGTACATCACAATTACAGTTGAAGTTGCCACGATGTCAGTACGCTCATTGATACCTTAATTTTGGCATATAATTCAGTGAGACATGTCATAAACACTCCTTCTTCTCGTATTCTCACATTTGGGGGGAGGGGCACTCGATTTGGCTTTGTCCCCGGGCTCAAGGTACCCTAGGTACGCCCCCTTGTAGGTCACCTGATGTGAGAAAGCTGTTTTCACTCGCAGAGAAGCTCTTAAGACTAGTATTGCTCTGTCCAGCTAGTTCATGCTCTGCAGAGCGATCTTTCAGTGCCTTGAGGTGACTGAACACCTACATACTTGCGAACTACGATGATTCTGGCAAGATTGAATGCTGTTATGGTGTCACTTGGTGCGCCACGTGCAGAGGGGTCAATCAGCTCATGCGCATTTCACCCCATGCAGGTGCGCAGCAGTTCTTGGATTCATTACGGGATGAGCGTCGGGCTCGCATCTTCGGCCGACTTTGCGGATATGAATATGACTACAGAAAAACTGTCACATATGCTTGAAATATTGCTTCAAATGTCCCTTTGTCGACATTGTCTTTGTTAAAAGAAAGAAGAAGTTGCATCGGATTTCCTTAAAATTTGTGATTTTTTTTTAACTGAAGGAAACTATTAAAGATGAATAAGAACAAGTATTTCCAATTACAGTGTTAGATGACTTAATGGGATTTATTTTACTAGTATAGACCCCTTCCTTTAACTCAGTGGTTCTCAAACTGGGGGATCATGGCCCCGGGGAGCCATAAAGTAGAATGTAGCGGCTGTAGCATGTCTTATTCTGATAGAAATAATACAATGGAAAGATTTTCAAAAGTGGTTTTTTTATGGATCTAATGAGCGTAGAACTATGGACAGTAATGATAGTCACTGGCTATGTTTTTGGGGCTATGGACAAGGATCATGTATAAACAGTAGGTAACAACCACAAATACTTTAAGAACCACTGCTTTAACTGGACGTTAACGGTTTAGCATTGGCATATATACCTTCGTTTCGCCAGCACATATTCCATTTCGTCACCAACCCCAATTAGGTCATTAATAAACTCTATTATGAAGTGCCTTCAGATAATAGCTTTATATAGCGCCCCCCCCCCCAACTTTTAGACGGTGGTTACACCCCTGATTAAAATAAGCTTTCTAATCCCCCACTTTATTTTAATGTTACTGTTACGAATATTGTGCTCTATGTATATTTATATTCTTAATTAATTAATATTGCTGGGGATTCAACAGCGATAAAATTATTCTTTTTTCTTCATTACTATGAATTTATTTCTCATATACACGCTGTAGTAAAATTATACTTTTTACAAGTATTTCGAACAAAGTTTTCAAAAGCGTCTTCCTTTCTTTAAGCGAACGCGAGTATTAAACTCTAAAACATTTAGGCTCTAGAGCAGCCTATGACAGTAAGATATATGACAACAGCGCAGCTGCTCGCTAGCTCGTGGTAGAGTGAGCGAGATAAGCGATCGCTTTGTATACAACAGTTTCGCGGCGAACAACTCGAGGCTGTGAAACCTTTATTGTTTTTGGTGGAAACTCTTGAGAGCGAGAGCAAGGTTCAAAATCTGTGATGGCTGTTCAGGTTGAGATGTAGGGATCTTTGTTCGCACTTTGTAAAGCCACAGGACAAAAAAATATGTTTATCGGGGAAAAGCTTGAAGGTTCACACTTAGGTCTGGTTCGAAGAGGGTAGTCAGTCTGAGGTTGAAGGAGTTAGTGGAAGTTACACAGTTCTTCTATTCTTCAGGAGGCACGTATCTGTGCTCTCCCCCGTGTCGGTGGGACTCACGTTTGATTCCCCCGATTTCGATCCGTTGTTAGGACATAAAATGTGTCCTCTCCTATATTTATTGCAAAATTGAAACAAGGCAAGGGTCACGTTAATTAATGGTGTATGTTTGTGTGCATATGCATATATACATGGGAAATACACTTTTACAAGATTATTTTCAATGATCAAAAT
>LQNS02276927.1:8619600-8637654 GCA_001587735.2 Parhyale hawaiensis | reverse complement strand
TCCCGCCTGTGCAGAAAAAAATGTTCAATAAATAATAAATAAATAAATTGTCACTGATATGCTTCTGAAGGATATGCTACAAGAGCCAACTCAGATTGTCATATGATATAAGTGCTGTCGTTCAATTCATCTAAGAAGCACAATCTTCTACCACTCCAGATCATATGCGGGAAAAGTCATGCTTTAGCAAGCAGAAAAGCATTACTAAATTAAAGCAAATTCCCCACTGGGGGGTATACTACTGACTGAATTAGCCTTCAGTACATCGAAGATGTAGCGGTGGTTTAACCAGGAGGATACTACTTCTACTACTACTATTGAAGAATTTTCTTGAAGCGAAAACGTCTCCGTCAAAAGAAGAAACCAAGATGAAAGAAATCATTATGTCTACTGGCCGTGAAAAATCATCGTTTCGGCTGCCCGGGCCCCTTTCATGAACGGTAAACTGAGAGCAAAAATAAACTTCAATGTAAGGAGAAAGTTGTAAAAATCAGACTGCAATGCCGCGCTAAATGAAGCTGTAAACATCTTTATTGTTCCAATTCCAAGAAGTGCTTCGAGCAAGAAGTGCACTGAGATTAAGGAAAAAGGATTCTACATTCGCCATCTTCCGCAACCTGGTCATCGGTCACCAAGAAAACGCGACCTAATTACAAATCTGCAACCTGGCCTATTTTTCGCCTATGAATTTTTATAAGAAAGTGACCCGAAACATAAAAATACATAAGTATATAAACATATAATCTATTTATATATATTATACTAAAAGTCTGTAAAATTCATATATTTGTTTGTGTCTTGCTTGTTTGTTTCACACAGGTTATCACTTTTATAAGGAAAAGAAATTCAAAGGATGAAGATCAAATATGATTTTTATCTGAAAGCGGTCCACTATATTAGATTATCTATCATCTGCCTACACTACATTATACTAAAAGTCTGTATACTTCGCTTTGAGATGCAAAGAAATTGAAACGATGAAGATTAAATTCGATTGTATTTGTGATACAGAAGTTAAGTCTGAGTTCTGCTGCATGAAAGGGCACGTTAAATACAAAGGTACTATGAGAAATGCAACTAGAATGCGTATCATATAAAAATTAAATTGGTTCCGGGTTGGGTGTCGAATATGCATTAGAGAAATAAAGAATCTGCTGAAAGTAACCAGTACGGGGAGGAGTAGACGGCCGAATTGCGTGTGGTCTATGACTAGCTGTCTTTTGCAAAAGCAAAAGCGAATCCTGATGATCCAACTGGTCATGAGCCTTCTAGTCTATATTATAATTCTGCTTAAGGCTCCATCCGTCTGTCAGTACGTTCGTCCATCCGTCCGCCCATGTGTCTGCACGCTACGCTTTGCAGTATAAGCAGAAACTACAACTTACATGAAGCTCTAATTTTCGTAGGAAGGAAGTTCAACCATTGCTGTTTTTTTTTCCAGCTCACTCTTGTAGAAATTTTCAGTCAATTTTGAAGCAAAGACACTAAGCTCATTTTGCACGTCTCATACATATCATGACACAGATTTTCATACCTTGTAATATCCACGTTGCTGGGGTCGTATGCTGATCCGAATATGGGGAAATTAGTAGCCAAGATACTGTGCAAATCGAGCTGTTTTAAACTGCTTTAATCTAAACTGCATTTTATAAAGAAAGTGCGATGCTTGAAAAATCACGTTAACTGACGGGAAAAGTGCTTTCAGTGACAGCAATCAGTTACTAAAAAATGGGCTGAGTCTGTTGTATCCTGTTGTGGTAACGCTGCCACACATAAAGTATAAAGCAGCCACGGGTCCCGCTGTAGAATTGAAATCATCACATATACCGATGAAAAATAAAAATGTTAAAAATGTGAACCCTCTAATTTATGTTATCTACAGACTGAGAAACAAATTTAACGAAGGCGTGTAAATATAGAAGAAATGCAATGAGAAAAGTACTTCCAAAGAAGATCGCTATATTTGTTTTTATGCAGTTTTTCTGTGTGTATCTTGATGTATAGGGGCAAAAACTTTGCTGAAAAAACATCTGTGAGATCCACCGGTGATAACGTATCAAGATTATGTAGTGTAGGGTGACTAAGGAAGGACTTGCTACGACTTGGCATAGACGGGCTACGTTAAGCCCGCTGCGTACGAGTCCGCCACAAGGAAGCGCTTTAAGTTCATGAAAGACATGTTTCTGCGCTCGTGATAACCGCTGAATCTATTAGGACACATCAATTCCAAATACGTACAGTTGCTAACTGAAACTAAAGAGAAACTCAGTGAGGGCTTCAAAACTGAGCAAGTGGCCCTCGCTGTAGCGGAATAGTTGCCGCGGTTTTTTGTTGCAGTTGGAACACAGAAACAATAGACAAGTCGAAGCTGCATGTATATGTTGTGCGCGTTTGGTGAATTTGCGCGATCGATCGATCGCGCTGCGCGTTTGTTGGATCGTTCAAATTTTAAAAGGGAAAACAAAAAAAAACAGTCCTTGCCTCCCCTAACCTACCAGACATTAAACCCGAATTTAGTCCAACTTACCCGAAATTACGGCCTAATACCTACAACATCCACCAAACGCGCAAAGCGATCGATCGATCGATCGCACGAATCCACTAAACACGCATATCATATACATACACACGCAACGTATTGGGAAGTATAGGGAGAAACTTCCTATGTTTCGACTCGCGTGTCCAACAGACTTGAGGTTAGATACAGTTCGTAAGGGTTAAGGGAGAGGCGCTATTTATGGGGTAGGTTAGGTTTGGTTCAGGAGCTGCATTAGGTCGAGCTAAAGTGAGTTATAGTAGCGTAGGTTGGAATTGCTGTATTTTAGAAAGTGACACCACTAACTAACAGTGAAATCTCTGCGGGTCCCTCTAGTAAATATATAAACGACATAAACACGACGGTGTTTATTATGTTGTGTTGATTATATGTGGTTATTGTTTTAGAAAAGAATCAGGTTGTACCTACAGTGGATGGATGCTATTACTCTCCTTATTACGGAATCGTGACCTAAGTTATATAACACTGAAGCGGTGACAAAACAAATTGTTTGCCGTTATTTCTGGCTGCGAAGTCGACCGCTTGTATAAACATTATTATCGTGACATTTAGTTATTTCTTGAGCTTTTCTTTCTTTTATTCTTGAACCTTTCTTTTGTAAGCAAGCTGGTTCTGCAGTAGCCACACTTAATTGCCACGTAGTATTGGGCCTCGGTTTCAGGTTGGACCAATGTTGAATTGTCAACATTGGCTGAATTTTCGTTATTGGAAAGTCGCTCCAGTGTTGTTTTTCAATCGAAGACCACTCAACATTAAAGGTGAATGTTCAGCCACCAAACAGTTGGTTTCCTACCTACAAGAAAATAGAATAGTTGTGCATTAATGCTAATGTATTGATTTCACATAGACGATTATTCTTAATATCTCTAAAACAATCAACTTTGACCTACACATAAATACACCACGTCAACGATAGTGAACATGCACCTTTGTAAAATTTATTGAGCTTCAGTGAAGGGGTGCAACTATATGAATAAGATAAGTATTTATCATAGTATTTGCATTCTTCTTTGATATATGAGTGTTTTACGCATCATTAATTTAACGCCTTGTCCGTTAAAGGGGGAAACTTTACGCATCATTAATTGTACGCATTGTTTCTTCAAAAGAGAAAATCGCTCAGCGTCGGATCAATGCTGGAAATTATTATTGACCCAATACTGCCATCCACTATTATTCACATAACATTTTTTAACTTGTAACAGAAGTTTAATTAGTTTTCTGATACTTATAGTAAAATAATAATTAAATTAAACCGACAGTATGATTTCTTGGGCGTATTCATGAAGCGCTTTTCAAGAGTGACCCAAAGTGGCTCCAGATTGCTAGACAATACATAAGTATCCTCTTTATTAGCGCATATTGGAATAGCAAAGTTCAGGAACGGTTGGCAAGGCTCCGACATTCACCCAAATTCCAATATTGTGCGGACCCCCTCCAAAATGTTTTTGCAGGGGCGGGAGAGGGGATGTTCTGTAGCACTGTTTCGATTTATTCACCAATGAGACTTTGGCGTGTCGCAGCCAGCTAGCACTACCCCAAAGAGGGGATTTCACATCGTTTATTTGATGTTATCGATGTTTTGCTAGTGCTAGTTTGAACTTTATGTGAGTCAAAGCCATAATGACCATGACCTGTTTTGAATATTTTTTTTTATTTCGAGTGAATGATTGCACTTTGACCAAAATTTTGTATCGCCTAATCTTTCCGGAATGGTGAATTATTGGAGCAGCAACTGTCAAGAATTGTGGTCAAAAAAAAAAAATGTTGAAATTAGTGACTGAATATAGACCCATCCTAATTTTCCGCATTAATTTCATAGAAGTATTAAAAACAAAAGATGTACACTTTTATGTAAAAAATGGATACCGCAGAAGTAAAAGGGAGAGACGCTAATCATACAAATGAAATAACTGTATACTGAAGCAGACGTCCGAATGAAGTCAACCATACAATTTTCTCACTGCGATCCAGCCCCTTTAGCGAGTAAGGGGGGAGGCCTACTCCATCAGAGGCCGATCCAGCCAAGTGGCGGTTCATCCTATAAAGACTAATTAAAAATGTACATTTTTTGCAGGGACAGCTTTATCTAGAAGCGCCCCTTTATACCTAAGGTTAAACAAGAAATATCTTTGAAAAGTTACCATAATTTTACGAATCCTAATAATAATAAGCTCATTTATTTCTCATATGAAGTATATGCATGGGGTCATAGGATTTGACTTCCTAACAAGCTGATGCATAATTCTAGAAATATCTTGATCCACCGAGAATCTAATCCTCAGGAGAAACCGAAGCACCAGTATGGCCATGACCACTGTTAAAAACAGGCGTTCCGAAATTGATTTGCCTTTCTGAAAATACCGAGAGTTAGGATCATAAAATGTGTCCAAAAATATCAAACCTATAGGACAAGTATAAAAACATTAAATAACATTGAAATCAACTAGAGCTTCAGCGCTGATGCACACTCAGTCAGCTTCGGCCGAAGTTAAGAAATGTACAAGACTTGTAATATGGGGAGGACAATCGTTGGTTCGAAACTCAGTTCCTCTGTGCCTCAAAAATAAATAATCGGAGTTTGAGAGCATTACATCCAGTGTAGGAGCGGTTGCATTGATCACACTTTTATATAATAGTACCAAGGATCGTAATGACCTGTCGGATAATTTTTTTAATTAAGAAATGAGCTTATTTTTTTAATGATTCTCAAGTTGAGGAAAGTACTTGCTAATTTTTCGAATATGACAGTAGATAAAGCAGTTGATATTGCTGTGAATGAGGTTTTCACCAGCCATTGGTTGCACGTCGACGAGGAATACAACTGTAGTCAAAATAAGATAAAACTCAAACTTTCTGTAATTGATAGTTATTTTAAATTTAGCAGCTGAATTTACAAGTAAATTGATGGTTTAGCAATGTCAGGGCACCATTTGTAGCCTATATATTCCTGAATTATATTGAGTCTTAGCTTTTAGAAGACTTCAAACTCGCAATTTACCGACGCGTCGCAATCTTGACGACACCTTCATTTTCTTCAGATGCAAATGTCTATTATGTGGATAAGCTACTTTTTCAATTATATAATTAGATGCTACAGCAATGCCAAATGCACAATGGAAATAAAACAAAATGAAAACTGTCATTTTAGGTGTCAGGCCTACTAGTAATGAAGAAAAAGAAAACTTTTTGGCCGCTGTTTTGAGAAAAGCAACGCTTACCCTTTATAGAATAATATATCGGTAATATCCAGTACAGATAGAACTGAATAACAGCCACACTTCCTAATTAAGAATAAGAAAAAATCTTCTCCATAAACACGCTTTCAACTGGAGAGCGATTTTCTGCGAAATTTCTTCAAAATGAAAAACTGCCCTTATATATTCTAAAAAAAAGCGGAAATATTCCAGAACCTCTCTTAAGAAAGGCACATTTTCAGGTGAAACGAATTATTTAACGTGTTAGTGCGCTCCTCAGAGGCATTACTGGTATATTAGAACTAAAACTATTGCCCACTACCAGCGCTTCTAGAACGGAAGCACTGCTCTCTAACCCTTTGTTAGGCTCTCTTAACCGAAGACACTAAAACAGATAATTACTAGGAAACCTAGGATTGACGTAGAGGAACTTCTTTTCAAACCGGTCAGATTTTAGTAAGACCCTGGAGAGCTTGCATGCTTGAATTTTGTGTCGATAGTGAACAATTTTTAAGAACAATAGAAGATACAGTAGGTATGTGTGTTTTGAGACTCGACCCGGCCATCTGCTGACCTCCGAATTATAGGAGGTCAGAGATGAACGAATGGCTATGATTCATCAACTGTAAAGTTCTCTTCAATTTCGCGGTTATAACATGGATTTTAATAAGTTCATTAACTCCACCAAGGAGGTTGTGTTCTCGTCGTGTTTGTCTGTCTGTCTGCCTGCCTGTTTGTCTGACTGTCACCAAGATAACTCAAAAAGTTCAGAACCGATTTGGACGAAATATACAGGGATTGTTAGGTATGTTAGGAGGAACAGATGATTAATCTTTGATGAAGATATGTCCTTCCGTTTGTTTGTTTGTTGTTTGTTTGTTTGCTTGTCTGCCTCATTTTTCTCAATGCCATAACTCAAAAAGTTATAGATGAATTTTTATGAAATTAACATGAGTTGTTTGGTATATAACAAAGAGTACATTAATGCTTGTTAGCACAATAACTCAAAAAATAATGAATGGATCTTTATGAAATTTATAGGGGTTGTTAGCAATGTTAAAGACATAAATGATTAAATTTTGGTGCAGATCGGTTTGTTCGTTTATATGTTTGACTCATGTTTGTCATAACGTTTGTTAGCAGTATAACTGAAAAAGTTATGGACGGATCTTCAAGAAAATTGCACATGCTGTTTGTACTATAAAGAGACACAAATGATTAAATTTTGGAGTTTATACAAAGAAAATTATGGTTTCAGAGCCAATTTGAATTTTTTGCTTACGCTGCTTCGCTTGGCGGAGGCATGCGCTCTCAGAGTGCTCAAGTTTTATATGATTTCTTGTACTTCTAAGTAATTTCGAAAACTTCAACTTTCTGAGAATTTATTAAAATAACTGATTTTAATAATCCGAAACTGTCTGTTTTCAACATTGATGAAATAAACTTAAAACGACTCTTGCGGGAATGAAAATCGTCTGCTGGGCGTTCTGTCAGAGCTACAGTACCTTGCAACATCGCCTTGTCCCCTCAGGAATACAACAGAACAAAAGACCATTGAACCAAAAACGCAGCTTGGTTGGAACGGCGATGACTTTATCGAAGTTGATATTACAAGTGATGTTAGTCCAATGCCCTAATAAAGTTTGAATGAAGATTGCAATTTAGTAAAGAGGGGCGCTCACATTGGGTTGTATCCTGGCGCCAAGCACAGTAGCTAACCACATCTCTCCGTAAAGGATAGGAGGCACGGTGGAAACATACAAGAAGAAAATAATAGGAAGAATAAGAAAAAGAGAAAATCATACTGGGAAATAGAGAGAAAGCAAAGAAAGGAACTTCGGGTATCAATATTTTATACAACACAAGCCTGGGCAAACGATGACGCAGCAGCGGCATCGTCCGTGACGTCACAACGATGACGTAATGGAGGGCGCGACGTCATGTGAAAGTGATGACGCAGTAACGGAGACGCTGCGCGTGGGCCTGCAGCATCCGCTCCAGTTGTTGCGCTGCGTCTGCTGCTCTCGTTCGACCAACTGATTCCTCTGGGAAGTCCAACCTTTGGCTTTTCATGGCATCAAAGCGGGAATTTACCTCCGAAAATTGATTACCGTTTTTGTTATATTTATCACTATCGCGTCTACCATAACGGAATTGATCATCATTAAAATATATATATTACTGCCATGTCAACCAAGTAAATATTGTACGGCACTTTTGTAAATTATTTCTGTCACGCTGAGCATGAAGGGTTTCACTGTTCAGCAATGGTAAAGCTGTGAACGCTCATCTCTGTGTTCCTTTAGTTGGACGGTCGTATTAACGAAAGTATGATCAATGAAGAATAGCCATCACAAGTTCCTCGCTATTATTTTTTACAGCACGGGAAATCTAGTATAATATGAAGCTGCAGTAAGCAATATATATATGTGTATAAAACCATGGCCTAATGTAATATAACATTTCAGCTACTAAAGAAACGCTTCAGTAAGTAATATAACTCATTAGTACGTACCGTAACTAATAAAAGAGCCCGGATTTACTGCGCTTAAAATATTGCAGTTATAGCTCCTAAAAATTGCTTTTATTGCACCTAAGCAATAAGAGTGGGAGAAATAAAAAAAAAGAAAAAGATAAATACAGCAAAAAATTGAAGGTACCACAAATGGTCGGATAGCAAACAGCAATTGCAAGTCAATAGATCAATTATATCATTTCCAAATACCAATTGTTAGTATATGTACCTTCCGTTTATGCTAATTGACAATTCTTCCCAATCGCGAGAATGATTCTTGCGAATATCCCGCTTTACCTGTACCCTTGATGTATCCTTCGAACGGAAAAGTTTACAGAAATTTAATATTTAGATTTTGAGATTTTACCACTCAATTATATTTTTTCCCCAACAAAAATTTGAACAATAATTGATATTGGAATCAGTTGTCGTAGCGTAAGAAGTCTTGTGACACGTGGCTGGCATTTATTAATTATCAATGGCATTTATTATCAATGATAATAAATGTCACGTGTCACATGACTTCATACTACAATGCGAGCTATAAATGCAATATTTTACCTTATCGAAGGGCGAGTTCACACGTCCTTCATCGTAACGGTTTCAATCACGAAAATGAACACGAGCTGTGCTTCAACTTTTCTGTCTCTGTACACACGCAGAAGTGTCCTTCATTCAAATGAATGATGCCGCGCGTTAACTTATGATATAGTTTCTTTACATCTTCGACTATACTGTATTTCGCGTCGGTTTGGAGTCACATTGGTATCCCATGATCTTATGGTCTGAATTTCAAGGGGACAGCCTATTTCCAAAATATTTATTGCCTGCTAAACCGATAGAAGGGAAATCAGCGCAGAACAATCAGTTGGGCTTCCAAATAAAAGATGGCGTCCGTGTTCGAATAACATTTTCAGTTTTTTTAGTTTTCTTGTCTTAAACGAGAGTGCAGTGATTGTGATCATTAGAGTGACTATAAAAAAAACTTTTTGTCGTTTTGTCCATAATCTGTGAAAGCTGCAGAGGACAAATTTAGTATTACAGGTTTCATTTACTGCACTTGAATGACGCGGCGCGTTCAAAGAAGAAATATACTTCAACCTTGAGTCTCCCTCGTGTGCTGCAGCTCCTTCATCAAATCAACTCGCAGCGTCCATCAGTTTGACTGAACGCGCTATGATGAGGACGTGTGAACAAGGCCTAATATATTGCGTTTATAGCTCTCATTGCAGTTATTGCACTTATAGCTTTTATTGCACTAACGCTGTAAACTGCAATAAATCCTGGCTCTACTAATACATAAGAGATAATGCTTCACTTGCTGATACCCTATTATGCTTCTTTACTCTGCTGGTGTGTGGCCAGCTGCTGGCGTTACTATGACGATGTCAGTATTTGTTCGCTGGAGTCGAGTTACAATAAATCGACTAGGCTTGACTTCTTCTGAATTTGAGACGTGCTTGTTGATTTGACCACTTTAATTCGTGTTAGAAATATTAGTACCTTCAGAGTCGTCTGATGTCCAGGCGACGTTGCGCACATCATCACACGTGGATGGAATCACGACGCATGGTTAGTTGTTGGTTTGCCGAAAGCGACCGAAGAGAGAGACAGCAGCGAATTATCTCCACTGTGCACGTAGCCATCGACTATATGCTTAAAAGGACCAAAACTCCACTTTGCGAATCAAAATTTGAATTTTTCGGCCGGCTACAACGTAATTAATTTGAGGTTAACCCCTGACAGACGATTCGAAGGGGTGAAACCAACATACGTAACTATACGGTAACAATTGATGTTACCCACAAAAAGTATTATTAGAAACCTTCACACATTCGCTTACATACAGTAATTAAAAATTTAAATGTGACTAAACTGACCAATACAGTCCGTAGATCAAGGTATGAAAACGGGGATATGGTACCTTATGTAATAAGTTCTTGATAATCCTACGGTTCACTGAGTTGATGATAGAGCAGGCTTCCGAAATGCTTTCACTTTTAGGAAAAATTTAATAAATAAGATGACGTCACTCATACAGTCTTGGTTTTTTTAAATTTTAAACTGTTTTATGAACAACGAAGTTTAAAAACTCCGATTCTGTAAACTTGTATATTTTTATGACCTCCGCCGAAAAAGTTATGTTTTTGTCGAATTTGTCTGTCACCAAGATAACTCAAATATAGTTATGGGTGGATTCTTACGAAATTTGCAGAAATTCTTATGTATGTTGGGAGAAACAGATGATCAGCTTTGGTAAAGATATATTCAATCGTTTAATTGTTTGTTTTTCTGCCTCTTTTTGTCGAGAGCGTAACTTAAAAAATAGTGAACCGATGTTTAAGAAATTTTCAGGAGTTGTTGTAATTGTCACATGGAGGAAATAATCAAAGTTTTGTGCTGATCCGTTCGTCTGCTGCTTGTTTGTCTGTCTCTATGTTTATTTTTATCCTTCTAAGCAACTTAACTCAAAAGTTATGAGCGGATCTTCATAAAATTTGCAGGAATTGTGTTAGAAATGTTGAGACACGAGTGACCAATTTTTTGTGATAATCGGTTCTTACGTTTCTACGTGTGACTAATGTTTGTAAAAATGTATGTTAGAACATAACTCAAACAGTTACAGACAGATCTTCAAGAACATTACAGAAGCTGTTATTACTGTGAAGAGGCACAAATTACCAAATTTTGGTGATGATAAAGATAAATTCTGGCTTACGATCAATTTGAATTTTTCGTTAACGTTGCCTTGCTTGACTTAGGTATGCCAAAGACTCCTGAAATACAGGCCTGGGTCTGTGTCGCGGAAATGGCCTAATCAAGTAACAACACTGCAGTGCTCATCACCCATGCAAGGATGTAGTCGGCGGCATGGCAACAGGGTCCACTAATTGAAAGGCCCGAACCCCGTGAAGGAGTCCGTCTCTGACGTTCTTGAGAAGTTGCTCTTAGTCAAAAGTAGGGTACATTTTAACCTACAGTCCCTGGACAAATTATTAGACACAGTCTGATTTTTTTATAGGAACTCCGCATGTTAGAGACTCATCTCAATAGAAAACTTCATGCAACTACCTGAAGGTTGCAAATTACAAGAGTAGAATGTTTTATCCAGATAAGTTCCCAAAAATATCAGGCTGCATTTAATTATTTATCCAGGGACTCTACCGATCGGACCACTTTCGTGTTGTAGGGACTAAGGGCTGTACTTTCGGAGGCCTTGGGCGTGCGCTCTCTGAGGCTAGTGTTCTAGTTATTATCATTGAAAACGTACGGTTCCTATTTGCTAAAGAATCGCTCTATATTGAATTTGCTATAGTAATCCAAAACAGATTAACGGTTTAGAGTGGCTAATAGAAATTAAAAATCAAAATATTTGAAGAACAAAACTAAAAAAAAATTATGAAGACGTTAAAATTCCGTCTGTAGCTTAACCCTTTTCCAGCAACATATTCTATGTGGTCAATAATGACATTTTCCAGCAAGCGGGGGGGTTCAACCGCTCGGGAAAGGGTTAAGGGATCAAAATTGCTGCACATTCGCATGCTGGACGATCTTTTGCTATACCGTAGAATAACTTACTGAAATATGAATAATATTTTAAATTCAATTATTGTAATTAACTTCAAAATAATTATTAATTGGGTTCAGATGAAAATGGCGCCCGATTCGTTTTCTAAATAACCATCTAAGATCAGTTTAGTCAAATGTTTACATTAAATATATGAAGAAAATGAATCAAAATGTTGAATGTCTGTCATAACCAGCACGGAAAGTATCAGCTGGAAGCCTGTTTGCATCCAAAACTGACTTACCTTTTCGCTACCGAAGTGATTATTTCTCGATCCCGGCATTAGTTTTAGTTCCTCAAAACGTAATCTGTAGACTTTCCTCAATGTACAGTTGCATTTCCAGTCAAAACTTCGGTCGGTTTATGTTGAATGTTTGCTGTAAGATATACCCGGTTGTGGTGACTAACAATATTAATTTGATAAAACCATTTAAAAATAGTGATAGATGATGTAATTGATGAACAATATAGTTTATTATTGTGACCATCAATAAGAATTACACAGTCCCACGTAACAACAATAAGCGCTGCTTCAACAGATCGCAGTATAGGACATTCATTAGAAAACTAGACTACACGTGACCCGTTGGGTCACTCAAAAGACTCCAACATATTCCACTTTCTTCTGCTCGATTCGTGGGCCTGGACTAGGTTATGTCAGATGCAAGATGCATCTACTGCTGAAGCGTAGATGCATGTCCACATGTCCGGCATGTCCAAAAGCCTCAAAAACAGTCGACTGATACTGTTTTTTTTTTTTTTAACCCGGATTTACCGTCTTAGCTGCTGATACGGGCCACGAGGTAAAATTTTAGAATTTCAGTTCTTTATTGCACTCGACGTATATAGCAATCTGTTTCCAAGTCACAACGCTCCTTAATTGTGTCCGTCTCGTCCTGACTAACCAGCGATAATGCTTTTCCAGAGGTTCCGTCATCCTGCTTGTGCATGAATAAGTAGCTGATGTGATGGTGCAGGCCACTCAATTGTGTCTCTTACTCCTAAATTGACTGTAAGAACTGAGCTCGGCAAGAAGCTGCCTCAGAAAGCCACTGCGAAAAACCTCTAAGCCCAGGTGCATCCTTTATTGATATAGTGTCATTAAATCTTCAGTGCTCGAATTTTTTCCTATCTTATGACAAACATTGTGTGCACGGTGATATAAAATCAAAGACGCAAATAAACGAGAAGGCACGTAAAATTATCAGAGTTTTTTAATTATATAGATAAATTTATCACAATAGCTTGGAATTTCGATGAAAACAAATACACTACAATGCTGACCTATTTTTAATTTAACCTATTAAAGACCAAGTAAAACGTCGGTTCCTCGAACGACGAGCATTGTTTAAAACGCCGTTTGTGAGGTTCGCCGATTTTTTTTTGATAAAAATCAGTGAACCATATTAACCTAAATAGCCATTCAAACTTATCACTGAAGCTACAATGCATTAAATATCCATAAGTATATATTATTTACGTCATGTCTAATTGAAGCTCAGTATACACGGCAGCCTTTTTTTTTAAGCATGCCCACAGCGGAACCCTTTGAGAGAAACGTAAATGATAGCTTACGAAACAACGGCCAGAAACTAAAGCACAAAGATCGAAGAACTACTCTCAGCCAACAGTTTTCCCCGTACTTCATTGTGAACATTTGGAATAGACTACCTTCCGAATTTGTGGGTGCGGAGTCGATCAATGCATCTAAAAATCGTCTTGACAAATATTGGAAGAAACATACTCCACAGCTACGAATTACACCTCCTCCAAGAGTGCCAACCTTCTTCTTTTGACAACCATAACTCATATTTCATGCCACGACTTACTTAACGTCTCCAAACCCCCCGGATTTGCAGCATTCAGTTGTGCTTGTGCGATCAACTTCTTGCCTGACTTTATTATATTCTTCCTTATTGATTTTTTTTTTTTTTCTGCGAAGTCTTCATGTTTCTGAACTAACGGCAATAGCTCATAGAGGGCCGGAGCGTAAGTCCCGGCTTCTCACTGGGAATGGGGCTGTTGGTTTGTCCGTCTACAGCCGCCTATATATCTATTCTAAGCCTGTCGGAAAGCCAACGTGTTGAATGTCGCCTATCATTTGGACGCTTATGTTAAAGTTGAGGGGATGTCGTTAGACGACATACAAATGCCACTTTTAGGAATTAGACGATTTCAGGGTTCATACTTGCCACATACGAAGACATTACTACAGAGATATCGCACTGAAAACAGCGTTTCGGGAAAAGTGTCAATGTTTACTGTTACTCCTTGTCAACGATGTACGTAGGCTTAATGTCTGATCCAGGCGTTCATGTGAGGATGAGGGTACAATAAGGCCAGCTCCAGACGGTAGTTCTTTCGGCAGGACGTGTCCTGTGTTTTCGCTGCATATCAAAGAAAACTCGGGACGTATGACAGTGACTTCGATAGTCATCTCGCAGGACACGGATGGAATATGTTGTATTCGTGTCGGAGAAACGCAAGTCTTCGGGTAGATCGTATCTCGCGTATTGTTGTTGATATTAAGAGTTTCGAGCACACAATCGCTTAAAAATTTGTACGAGAATAATTGCTGTGATAGGAGCCGTATTTTTATTAGTATTTAAACGCTTTTCACTGAAGTTTTCACAATTAATTTGAGTCACCGACACACAACTTGTGTGGGGGTACTTGGCAACTGTCAAGACAGAGTGTTTCCCATTCTCTACAAGTTCGAATAATCTTTTATTAATTTCAAAGAACACCGTTCTTTCCTCGCTGTGTTTTCCTGGTTCGTGCTGATCCCTAGCGCCTGCATTGTGCCGTGCGAGCGGATGTTTCGCCAAACTACAAATTTTGAGAAGCGGGCCGGAACAGAGATACCGGTGCTGCACTCCGTTGTTTCCGGTACAGCTTGCCGGCATGAACTGCAACGTTCACAGGGCGATCCCCTGCAGCTCTCGTGAGTCATACGGTGAGCAGGGACGTGCGGCCCAGTGAGCGGTGTACCATAGAGCCTTCTGAACTGGACGACAGCTGTTTCTGTGGTAAATGCCATAGAATACGCTCCAACAGCCTGAACCTTTTCCTGGATAAGTAACCATATGCGATCACTTCCAAAATGCTATTCCTTCTCGGATTTTTAGCCTCCTGGGAAAAGGTATGCCTGCCATGTATAGATGCTGTGTTTTTAGACGTTTCTTCTTCTACCAGAACGAGTGATATTCGTTTCCAGAAGAGCTTCTTAAATTTATGGAAAGGACTTAATTGACGAGTCAATGCTAATTTTCCATCTTCTATATTTCGGAATCACAGGCACCGGGAAAGATACAAAGGCGAAATAATTTGTAGAAATTTACATACAAGGTAACAAAAGGTCATAGCGGATGGCGCCAGGAGGACGCTAAGGTAAGTAATTTACCTCGTTAGGTACACAGTAGTAGAATTAGCGGAGTAAATCCGGAGACGGCCAATCTCGCCGTGTCCCCGATTTGGACCCTCTTAATCATGCAACATGATGTGGACTTCCTTCTATTATTACCCGTCTATGTATATACGAGTTTTTTTTTTACCACACAGACGGTTTCTTACCGACATGAAACTCCCTCTTGGCTACAATCTCTGACTACCATTGGATATGGACTGTGAGCAGTTTGATTAATAGTGCCCAAGTAACCATGACCAGCCTAGCCTTCTCAGGCAGAAATTTGTTGGGATCCTGCTCTAGTCGAGCGTAACACAGGGAAATAAACACGCGACACCGAGCTGGCGACTTATAAACAATCAGAGGGTAGAGGACTGTAGCGGCATTTAGGATGGACTGCCGTGTACCAAAGTATATGTAGATGGCACATTATTTTAGTCCAATCATTATAATTTTCTACTCTTTATATCCCAATTATACGTATAAAATACAGGAAACCCGTAGTACTTCATAAGAATTGTACGAATACGGAATATTAAGTAGAACCATTATCTTTATGAGTACATTTTTTAGTACATTAGTACATTATATAGAATGTACTAATAAAAATTATGAAAGTACTATATATAGTTGCTTCCATATGATAAGTCTGATATCGGTCTCTCAAGATAGGAATTTCATTTTTATATATACTATGGTGACTGCTCTGGCCACATGGTCCTGAAAAATAAAAATATTACACTATCTTGCATTGTCACTCCATGGTCTCCTAAAATTTCTTCCGTATGCAGTGGATGCACATTTTGTTGATTAGTAATTCAGTTGGGGGGTCTTTTCGTCCCCTTCTGAAGGCTTTGATACGGAAAAATTCATCATCAAACTACTGAAGCGATGAGACAGAAAGAAATTTGAGCCTCAAATTAACATGGCAGAAAAATTCTCGAACATATTCGAAATACTGCATTATCTGGAGCCCGTTTAATCTAAAAAGGCACATAGCTAGATACTTTCCGGGTTTTTGCTTATGTGCTTAGAAGGTGACTGGTTCGATCTTCGATTTAGTTCCTCTTTCCGTGTTTCATAATCCGTCCCGTAGATTTATTCTTTATATAAATTTTTTCGCAGGAATTAAAACTTCACTCTGAGTACAGGCGAACACTTCCAGTATTTGCTGCCACCATATTTTGATCCTGAGGGGATCCTGCTGGCAGCCATGACACGCTACTGAGCGGTTCTGGTAAACTGTTTTGGTTGAACTCCATTCTATTCTCTTGATGTTGTTCGACTGTCCTTCAATTAATATTCGGAATTTTGCTTAGAAAACGCAAATGCTGATACACGAAACTTATGTTGGCATTGATCAAAACTTTTGTTCAATTAATAGAACATTAATCCTGCTAGTAGGATGCACCGTTTGTAGCAAAATCCGCACCACAAACAAGAACAATAAAAAGGTTCTTCACAAAATAACTGCCTTTATTTTTTACGGCCAGGTACACTAGGTAGCTCAAAAATACTGAACAAGTACCACCGAAATTCTTTTTCCGTCGTGTTTTGACGCTGAAATAACCCTATAAATTATGAACTAAGCTTTGTTACACAATCGAGGTCCGGATGGAAATAATGAGAGTGAAAAAACTAAGCTCATAGGGGCCCAGAATTGTCATGTTACTATTCTGATAGTGAAACTTAACGATTTCTCGCCCAGCACATCCTTTGCATATTGCTCTCTGAGAGCGGATGCCTTCGCCAAACTAGGCAACATTTACGAAAAATTCAAATTGATTCGGAAACTATGATTTTCTTTTATCAGCACCAAAATTTTGTAATTTGTGCCTTGAACACTAATTATAGCTTCTTTAATTTTCTTCGAGATACGTTCATACCTTTCCGAGTTATGCTACTGACGAACATTCACATAAACGTCAGTCAGTCACAAAAACAGTCAACATCACAAAAATTTGTTCACACATCTCTTTAAACGTTTTGAAGAATTCCTGTAAATTTCATAACGATCAGTTGATAAATTGTTCTTTTGCTAACAAACAATATATCAGAGACGGAGACAAGAAACAATCAGATCAGTTGATAAATTGTTCTTTTGCTAACAAACAATATATCAGAGACGGAGACAAAAAACAATCAGATCATTACAAAAAATTGGTCATTTAAATACTCTTTGTGATATACCCAACAACTCGTGTAACTTTCATAAAAGTCCGTCCATAACTTTTTGAGTTATGGTACTAAGAAAAAAGAGGCATACACACAAACAAACACACGGTTGAATGGATCTTCACCAGAAGTTAATCATCAGATACTCTTAACATACCTAACGATCCCTGCAAATTTCGTAAGGATCTGTCCATAACTTTTCTAGTTTTCTTTGTGACAGATAAACAGACACACAAACAGGCAGATAACCTCAACGAAAATATAAGCTCCTTTAAGCTTGGTGAAGATAACAGCAGGAACCCCACAGTTTTTATAAACATTTAACATTTAAAATCTCACCCGAGAAGGGCACGTGAATTACCGATACATGATTGCTATAGACTCACTCTGACTGAAAAAGTGCAGTATTATATAGATGGGCAGGGAGGTTCTCCAGTTGGCAACCCATTTCTGCTTGTCGTGTCGAGTTAGTCCTACTTTCATGTCGGAAGTGTGCATTTGAATAGCATGCCCCACATTCGTTCGGTTGCCTCACGTGCATCGCAGAAAATTGGTCTTATGAGGCGTGCTTGGAGGGCGTTTGGCTCGGTAGAATTGACACGTCGCTGCTTTAATTGCTTTGTCCTCCCTCTTCTG
>LQNS02276927.1:8560432-8577225 GCA_001587735.2 Parhyale hawaiensis | reverse complement strand
AAACGTTCCTTGCACTTTGTAGTCTATAACAAAGGGGAATGGTCAAGCTTCGAACATACAGTGCCTCCTTTTCAGTGTTAGTATAAAGTTACGCAATGACGTAAAGTTTTAACGTGACGTTCAAAAGCCGTAAAATGCAGTCAAGGCAACCTAACGGCCGAAGTAAAAAGTTGAATGACTGAATAACTTTTGCGGTAGTGTGCAACCGCCTTTACAGTCTCCAACGTAAAGAAATAAAGAAATGAGCTTCAGTAGCAACTCGAGTGTTTCTCCCAAAGATCTTGAGGACATGAAGAGAGGAATGCAGCCAGTGGCCCACATGTTTATTAATTAGAACATATTATATTGAGTTTGCAGGAATTAGCCTTAGGATTTACATGGGAAATTGAACAGTCTTGCAAGATGCTGAATGGAGATAATTAGATAATCCGTTTTTATTCAAATACAGTAGTTTTAAATATCTGTAGCTATAGGAAATTTCGACTTATTTACTCCTCTGACTGTTTTACAAATCTTACCTCTGTTTCTTTTTATTTATAGTACTTTTTGCTGAAAATTGTACTATTTCTTGACCTACGTGACTACCGATAAGTAAAAATTCATCCATTTGTGGTTGCTATTAAAAGTAAATAGTAACGATTTACCTTGCTACGTAGAGTTGCTTTTACTCTCATTAAACTTTGGAGGATTGCTAAGGCGATGCAGAAAGAAATGTGCATCATTTCAAAGAAAAATAGCATTTCCCGGGCATAAAGAGGACAAAAAGAAATAGAAGTTGGCTACTCGTAAATGTGAGAATGCTGTCTTTTTTGGCGATGCAGTAACTTCACGCTTAAATAATTATTGTCACTAGAATAAGTGACTATATATCCACTTACACACAAAAGATGTACTTAATAATTCAGCTAAAAAGTAATTTAATTACCAAGGCTAAGAGCTCTAGTTATATGTATATAACTAGTTCGGTGCACGTGTGTGATGTTACTGAGCCCTCTTGATTAGGTTTTAAATTCATTGCTGTAATATTATTAGGATATGAATGTACGCGACATTTTTAATATATTCTGTAATAGAATAATCTAAGAACACCTCCCGCCCGTGGAGAAATCTAGATATATATGATACATAAATATGTTTTACTTTACATTTAGTCCCAAAAATTATCTTCAGTGGTTTTTCACTGTCAAGTGTGTTTAATCAAAAATGGGTTAAATTAACTATCTATTAGAAGCTCGGAATTACGCAGAATGTGCACCAAAACCCTGACAGATTTCATGTTCCCTTCGAATGTTCATTCCAACGACCGAATTCCGCTCCCCGGAATGCGATGATGCTTCTTAAAAGTGACTGGACCGGGCGTGGCAATGGAAAATACTCCGATCTTTTATCTCCTTTTAAAAGAATCTTTCGGACGAAGGAATTTACCGGAAAATGTGACACAAAATTCGGCTTAAGAGCACGCAAGTATCGGACACAAATGGTGTCTTATCTCATGCGGCCGGTGAGCAACACAAGCAATTCTAGCAGTAAAAAGCTGAGACATTTAAAAAGGTTTCTTCTAAAGGGCACACCATCCGACGCTGCCCCGATCCTGTTCCAGATTGTTCTTAAATTCTTCTTATGCGTTATTGATGCGACCGTAAAATGTTCTTTTATTTAAATATTAGACCATGAAATGCCTCTCTGATGTTATCCCAGATAGCGCGGGTATTGCTTGTACCTGTAGGTTCTCATAACGCCTTGGCTTTCGTAAAAGGAAATGTTTTAGAATCAAAAAAATTAAACTCCCAACCCTGCCGGGGCTTACGTACTTCACAAGTGATGCACAGAACAGCGCTTTTTTTTACGGGCAACCAGCGTTTTATTTAGTCGTCGTAGGATTTATTGAAAGAAAAACTTTGAATACATATCTTTTAGCTCACTTCCTAGGATGTGATGGGCATGTGATGGGTTCAGCGCATTGTCAAGGCAAGAAAGAATAATATAATTATGACATCCGACTGGTAGCGAAGGAGAAGATGTGACTATAGGTAAAAACGGGGTAATCCCCGAGGGAGGCATCCCGGTTTTTTCAAAACTTTTTTATCTGCCTGCTGATTGTACGTGTATTTAAAAAAAAAACACACATTTTGTTCATACAAGTTTTTTATCGAGGCCTTAGATTTGGAGAATATATAACACATACATATATTTTGGAAATTTCAAAAGAATAGAACTCGATGAGTTTTAATGCTACATAAAAAACCGACAGTCTTGAAATCCTCAAAAACATTCCTAACAAACTATAGAGCCGGATTTTTCATTTTCTATTTAGTTTTCTTCTGATATGCGATATTCAATCGATAACTGAAATAGAGTAGAAAAAAGCAAAATTTTCGGTTTTGAACTGTGATAAAGAACTATGAGGGAAAGAATTAAAAATCCGGCTCTATGGTTTTGTTAGAAATGTTTCCAGGATTTCAAAACGCATGAGATCACCACCCTCCCCAGCCAATCGCGCTTCTTCAGGTTCCTTCAGGTAAAAAATCACTGTCTCTGCAGCATTCACTTTGCGCCTTCGCATTTCGTAATTATAAAGTCAAGCGGGTTGTTTATTTCCAACACAGACGGCATCTCCGGTAAACAGTCCCAAACTTATAGGCTGTTTATGGACTGTTTATATATATTTTTATGTACGTACATTTAGAGCATGTGATGGACGAGATCCCTGTTTTACTATATATTGTTGGTTAGTACTTAAGGAGATGCGTTGGAAGACTTAGTCATTGTAATAAGTACGTATTTAGAGCTTGTGCATGGATAAGTTCCTGCATTAGTACGACTGCTAACTCAGCGGGAAATGCAGAGGAAATTAGTCACTGCTCCAGTTGTCTCAGCATTTTAGGTTCCGACAGAATTACGAGGCAGACCTCCGGTGACATCTGGCGAGGAGGTGTCGACTATCGCAACCTGGAAGTCTTGAAACTGCTGAGTCAGCGATGTTAGTCAACAGTGAAGTCCGGTGACGACGCAATGTACTCACCTAGAAATTGATTAGAAATTGTTCCAACCCCTCAACTGAAAAATTTTTCTCGTCCTATACTTTTTCAGTTGAAAAACACTTATAGCCATCGCTGGAAAACTCTAATACTTCACTACAGAGGACTTACCTCTCCTTAATTAGAATGTTTTCCAGCTGTTGATTAGCTTTTCTTATCCTTTGCATTTTCGGTGAATTAGATGCAGCTTCCTAATAATAGTAAATTTTCAGAAATATTCAAGTCAGGATTCACAGCTTGTAATATCTTTGCGCCTAGTTTAACTGAATTTTAATTTGGATTGTCGTTTTGGGAATTAAGTTTCTTTGGGACGCTGCATTGAAAGCTCAGATATGGCAACTCGTTTGAAAATAAATTTAACCTAATCCTTACATTTCTTTCTCAAGCAGAATTTCCCATCAGTAAATAACTGAATAGTATATTTTATTTTACTTTGCAACAAAAGCGTCATTTTCCTGTATAAAACTCTATAAATTAATTCCGAATTACACGTATAGGTGCAAAAAAGAACACGTAAAAAATAAACTTGACTTGTTAGCGATTTATGCTCAGCATTAACGTATCTTTGCTTCTGTTTCGCACTTTAAACGGACCTCGTCAATGGGAGCTCATCCTGTTTTACGGCCTATGCCGCTCAGAATGCTATAGAATTAACTGTCGTAAAGCCGCATGTAATTTTAGCTACAACTGTGCTTCTGTTTTCTTTCTGGCTCATCGCCTTCTGTGAAAATGTCGAATTGTTATAGCACCAGTGACGCTGGACATTAGATATTCGCTTTATTTCGGGAATTGGTTTCCCCAGCTAATGATTTCTCCAGATATCGGATGCGTACAAACAGTCGTTTGATATGATAAATATACATAGAAATTTAAATTTACTCCATGAACGGTTGGGAACAGTGCAAGTTTTTATTGACTGTATTTACTACACAATTGACTGTATTTATTACACAATTGACTGTATTTACTACACAACAGGCGCAGCAAAAATGTTACTACATAGAACTCTTTGTCGAAGGAGACCCTGATTCTATCCGATGTACCCACCGCTTTACATTTTTTTCACAACATTCTACTCGCTCTGCTGGCAGCGGATGACATTTCTAAATAGAGCACTGTGAGAGCGCATATCGTGTACCAAGCACACTGACAAACATGAGTCAAACATACAAACGAACAAATCCATGTGCACCAGAATTTGATCATTTATGCTTTTTAAAATTACTAACAACTCCTATAAATTTCATAGAGATCCATTGAATATTTTTTGAGTCATAGTGCAAACAAACCTAAAATTAAAAACAGTGACAATCGAACGAAAAAACGAACGGATCATTACAAAAATGTGGTTATATACTCTTCATTATATACCTAACAACTCATGTAAGTTTCATAAAAATCCGTCAATAACTTTTTGAGTTATATCATTGAGAAAACATAAGGCAGACAAACAAACGGATGGACGGATCTTCACCAAAAGTTGATCATCTGTTCCTCCTAACATACCTAACAATCCCTGTATATTTCATCAAAATCTGTCCATAACTTTTTGAGTTATCTTGATGACTGACGGACAGAAAGACAGACAAACCCGACGAAAACATGACCTATTGCGGAGGTAATAAGGCCAGTTGCGTAGCAAGGATACGCAACGGTTTAACAAAACGGGTAGTGTTTGGAATGTTTGCTCTGAAGTCTTTTTTAAATAGAGTGTGCTGCCGGGAAAGCATATCTGCCGCTTCAGTGCGATGCCTGAACAAATACAATGACACTAGCCGGACCCGTGGAAATGCCACAGTTGGTTCATGTTCTCCCTTTATAAAATAAAGCAATCCTAGCCTACGCTACTATAACTCACTTTAATTCGACCTAATAAAGATCCTCAACCTAACCTGCGCCATATATAGCGCCTGTCTCGTAATCCTTACGAACTCGGTCTAACATCTCGCCTCGAAACATGGGAAAGCTACTCTCTGTCCTTTCCATTACGCTGCTGTGTATGCAGTTTTGGCTTGTCTAATATTATTGTATTTAAAAACTGCTTAAACTCCGAGTCTCGGCAGCTATTCTGCTACAACGAAGGCCACTTGCTTTGTTTCGAATCTCTCTGTCAATTTCTACTGAGTTTCGATTCGCAATTGCGCCTATTTCGGATCGATGTGTCGTAATAGATTCAGCCGATATCACCCGCGCAAAAACATGCATTCCAAGAATGTGTGAAGCGCTTCCCTATTCCGACTCGTACGCAGGCGGCCTAACGTAGCCGTGTATGCTAGACACTATAGCTCCGGTGGACCTCGCAGATGTTTTACCAGCAAAGTTTTCGCCCATGTATTTCATGATATAACTAGACATACAGACAGCATAAAAGCCAATAGACTATAGCAATCTCATGCTCCGGAAGTACTCTTTTCACTGTTTTCTTCTATATTTACACGCCTTCGCTAACCTTTATTTCTCAAGATATTAATATGTAGGCTTACATGTTTGTAACATTTTCATTTTTCATCAGTGAAATTTATAATCTAAATTCAGTATCGGGACCCGTGACTAATTTGTACTTTATATGTGCGATAGCTTTCCCACAAAATAAAAATGCAACAGACTCAGCTCTTTTATTCAATAATTATTCATCTCGCCGAAAACACTCTTTCTGTCAGCTCACGGGATTTCTTTAAGCATCGCGCTTTCACTTCATAAATGCTTTAGAATGAAGAAGTTCAGAACAGCTCGCTGCACCGTAGTATGGATACGATTTTTCCCATATTTCGATCGTTATGCGACCTCAGCAATGTGCATATTTCAAAATGTGAAAATCGGTACGGTATGTAGGTATGATACATACGTGTGAAAGGAACTTCGGGTCTTTGCTTCGAAACTGACTGAAAATTTCTTTAAGGTCAAGCGAAATGAAGACAGATAGGCCCTATTATTAAGCTTCCCCCCCCCCACAGAAAAGAAGATATGGCAAGTTAAATTTGCCCCTAGCTAATAGTGAAAAGCGTCACGTACAGACGAATGGATGGAAGGACGGATGGACGTGCGGATCGATGGAGCCTCAAGCAGAATTATAATCTAGATCTTGAGAACAGATTACCCTGTTGAGAGTGAAACAAATGACCCAATCTATTTTCTTTTACTTTGTCGCTATAGCATTAAGCAAAATAGAAAAAATAGGGGCTACTGATCTGTATCCACGGGTTCCGAAATAGAAAACAATCGGATAGCCCGACGAAAAGTTGAAAAGTTGAAATAGCAGAAAATAGTATGTTGGTGGGGCGTGAGCTGTCGAATGCGCTGATTCTTTCCCTATCTAATTTCATAGTTGGATATTTTTATATGAAATATACTTCATAAAATTATTGACATGCCAGTGTCCGCGCCGTGATTAAATGATGACAAAAAATAATTACTTATACGTAGCTCCCATTCCTTACTTGAAATTTCTTCTTCGTGGTTCTGTCCTCGGTAATTTTTTTAACTTCAGTGATCCTTTAATTACTTTAAACGCTCAGAACTTGAAGAAATCGTATGGAGAATCTGAACAAAATACGGAAGACTAACAGAATATGATACTCTTGGGTATCATAATAAGCTCATGCAGTGATTTAAGATTTGAATGGAGAATTTGCGAGGTAAAACAAATGTTGAAATAATAGATAGAACAACGGGTGGAGCGAAAATACCATAGTACTGAATAATTGCTGCACCTCAAGATGTAATTAACAGAAATTCAATGCTTCAAAGTCAGGTTAAAAACGCAAACGACTGGAGAATATCAATAACGAACATCTGGTCAGGATTTATGTGGATAACAATGGCATTTATGCATACCATTTAACCCCAAAGAGATATCATAAATGATTCAGGGTCAGATATCAAAATAATCATACTTTCTAAAAATAAAAGTAAAATAAGAAAGTAGATGAAATATACTTCACTCCCAGTTGATTATATCCTTCGTAAGAAAATTGGTATAATCAGTGTGGATGATAAAATGTTATTGATACAAGTTGAAAAACTCTGAGCACGGTAGATGATGTACTGAACCTGACAGTCTTGAGTCACGGAAGCATTTAAACTATAGCTAGGAATTAGAACTGTTACTGTTGTACTACTTAGAGGAACAAATATAAATTTATAGTTATTGTATCCCATTTCCCTTATCTCAGCGTCTGTTATATAATGCACTGTTTTCACTTTATTGATGTTATTGGTAGTTCAATTATTTTCAGAGGGCCGTATATTCATTTCATTAAAGCAAAAATAATTACTACCCAAGAGACACCCTTGCTTTCTCAACACTCTAAGTGGTTTTGCTATGAAGCATATCTTCCCGTTTTCCTTCGCTAATCTCAAATATTTCTCCATGGAGTGAAAAAATAATCATAAAGAAGAAAAGTTTACTATTAATACCTTCACAGAGACCTCCTACTGACGGCTATTAAGCTTAAAATTAAAATACTTGGTAAAGCAATGGCTGCTTTGCTAGCTGTTGAGCAAACAAGTTTCTCCCATCTAATGCTTCACATTGGAAAGGGAGACCAAGTAAACCAGCACGATTAAGTATCGCAAGAGCTAACTAATGCCGAGGTCACACTATACTTACGCACTACCAACTTACGAACGGTCGTTCAACAGGCACGGATTTCAACTTACGCATTTTCCTGGGGCATCTGCGCTATGCCCTACACTGCGTAATCTTGGCGACAAGCGAGCTGACCGTTAGCTGAAAGTTGAGCGTGCGACTGTGTATTGTGACCCCGGCGTTATGCTCACAGTAACACACACTGCAGACCTGAAGTGAGCCCGTCCTCTTCTGCAATAGTTCCAAATGGTAATTGGCATGTCCAGCTGTAACTAACTGACAGTTTCATCTGAGGTGGTAGAATTGTACACCTTTGTTCTCGGCCGCGCTATACATAAGCATACGCCAATATATATATACTTATGGATGGATGCTCAGCTCGTATTAGATCCTGATTACACAGTATAAATTGGTAGCCACGATACTCCTGGAAAGTACTTAAGCTGCATGACTAGCAAGCTAAACGGTCGCTCATTAGATGAACGTACAATTGCATAGTGGCTCCGTTCCTAAGATTGTCGACTCACTCATTATATAGAGAGGCCGAATGTTCGATTCCAGGCTGGGAGGAAAAAGTCTTGTTGCTCTAAAATACGTAACGTTTGTAATTCATCCTCCTGTAGGCATTTGGGATGGCTGGCCTTAGCCGGGGGGGGGGGGTGGCGCAGTTATCGGTCGTGTCTTGAGTCAGTGTGACGCCAGAGTCCTAACACTCTGTGATCGGTTACAGCCGTACACTGCTCTGGGCCCTGTGGGCATTACCAGCAACACGAACTAGTGTATATGGGTTTTCTAGTAAGGATGGGCAATCAAGGTGACTTAACCTATTCCCGGCATTAGACGCTCTTCACTGTTCACTGAACTGATATCTTTTAATGTTATTCATAATGTGCACTACTGCCTCACAGTGACGTCATTGCAGACTTGATGTGTCATCCTTTAAACGGCATGGCGGAGTCGAATCCCGCTACGCTCGATTCTCCAGACCTTCAGGCCGAAGCGTAGTTTTGCCTCTTCGACTGGCGTTGCAGGTGTTAGCAGCGAGCCGATTACTCTTGCGACAAATGGAAGCTACATCACAGAATTAAATTCTCGTCTATGCTAAGGCCTGAAACTTCATTTAAAGTGGCACAAACCGACGCTGCTGCCTGCAGTTTCGAACAAGTCACACCTAGTGGGCTTAGGATGACTGTAGTCTGCCGTGCCAATGGATGACACCTCTACCTTGGAGCCACTGAATGAGGGGTCGCTTCGTAACATAGGGGTAAATACAATACATATTTACTGGGTCCCGGTAAGGTATGTGGTCTACTTGAGAGTATGTGCCAGGTTAGGTAGGCTTAGATAAGGTTGGGTTACTACATAAAAGCAGAAGTTAGAATAGGTTCAGTTCAGATAATATACCGTAGGTGCTAACCTAACCCATAGACACACATCTAATACAAGACTGTCAAGTACGCTACCCACTGTTGCCACCTGTACCAACTGCACCACGTATAATGTAAGATTAACTGTACGGGTGTGATCTGCTTCCTGAAATCTCTGCGGGACACGACCTCACTGCATCAAAGGCTTCTTTGTACGCAACAACCGCACCTTGTGGTGGCAGTTCTGTGAACTTCCTCAAAGTTCCTTTACTTATGTACGCAGTAGGATGAAGGATATACTGTACTCCTGCTCCGCAATATTTACCATTCTATAATATTTCTTAGAAAGCTGTGCGTTCAACGATGATAGAGAATGCAGTTTGTTTACTCGACATGCAACTTAACAAACTAAAAGAACGCGTTAGACTGACCCGAGCAGGTAAGACTTCGAAGTGCAGATAGCCTCGCTGCTTTCGACCTGTTGAATTTGAGTTTCACATGTTGAGCGTTAACGGGTTAGCTTGGTGGAGGTATGAGCTGTCAGAGTGCTCTATAATTACTAACGTAATTTATTTCTATAACAGGTTTATATGATCACAAATCTATAGTAAAGATACAGAATTGCTTAACGTCATGATTACCAGTGGAAGCTGCCTCTGCCGCAATGATCCAATTGCTTCGGCTGCATTTGTGGCTAGTGCATGAGAACTGAGCACCGTTCCAATATTAAAAACTTTACCGAACGATCCTATCAAACACACTTTGGAATACATGTACGGAGTCAAGGCAAGCGTTGGGCACCCCGTAAAGTCTGCAAGTAATGCACAGAAGCTATGCGCTCCTGGACACCAGCTAAAGTTGTATCGATGAAGTTTACTGTTCCTCTGATTTGGCTTGAGCCAAAGAAACAACACGATGACTGCTACTTTTGAAATGTGAAAATATCAACATAGAATGAGAATAAAAGACCCTTCAATGGAGCTTTGAACATGTCAATGTATGTGGGTTACCTTTCACGCTTGCAATGTCATCTATATTGGTAAAGACAACACTTCAGTCTGAAGTTCCGGACAGGTTAAGCCTTGACGTCTAAGTGCATCTTCTACTGGTTTTCAAAAGAAGACGTTCAAGATTCAGGTTATCCGGAACTTCAGACAATTAAGTGCGGCGACATCGTCTTGCTAATTCGGGTTTCGATCATCAACCATTAGCCGATTTCCCTTCATTCCAAAGTCTCAATCATGCTTCGTAAAATGGAGTTTTCCGACGTCACAGGCGTATTTCACTCGCTTTCAACTCTTACGATACGATGCCGAGTGTCGGGGCGAACGTTTCCATGGCTGAACAGCGAACAAGTTAACTCACGCGCAGGTAGGTGTTAAGCCCCGCCCACTCCTGTGACGTCAGGTGGAGAGATAGATAGCAAACAGTGTTAATTAGTTCATACTTGTTACTTGCTTAATAAATGCGGTGAGCAAAAATCCGTTTGCTTGAAATAAGGCAATAAAATGTCAAGCAAATAGGTGGACAGGCGTAAAACTCAATTACTACAACATAGCCACGGCTTCCTAAGTACTGATATGGCTTATTTTATAGTCATCATCTATCATTTTACATACTAGTGCACTTCGCCTTGAAAAATTACCGTGGAAGAACATGGCTTACAGGGCAAAAAAAAACTGCTGTTACATACGTATTATCTGGCAATATTAATCGCTCTAGAAGTAATTTAATTCCAATTTATAAACTTTACTTGTGAAATTTGTATTTTAGAGAGCTTTTCTCGTCAAAGTATTGCACATAGTCAAACGGAGAAATGTTTTTTTTACTATTTCAAGCTTCATATATTAGTCGTTCGAAGGCGGTATTTCATGTGATTAAACAGTTTCCCCGTCGACACAGCATTTTCTTTCGACTTTTCTGAGAAAATCGTAATTATTTAGGTAACTTAGCTAGACATGCGTTCAAAGTTTAACAAGAAAGATTTCGTTTCAAGTTTAATGATTTCTTTGAGAGAAATTGGCGTTTTCTGATTTTACATGGAAAAATCTGGAGGGAAAACAGAATTACTGCCAACTACTACGTAATAGTTTATCATTTTATAGGGACAAAAAATGTTTGAAACAGAGTAGATGTCACCGATAAAAGCGATAACTTAGTATACTCTTTTGCTGCCAAAACCCACTGTTTTCGCTACTGCGGAGCTTTAGGAAAAGGGAAAAAGTTCACATAGTTATTTTTTCAGAGTTCAAAATAGCCGAACGTCAATTATTAGCCCATGGTAGCGGAAATATTGGTATAAATGAATAAAGAACACTATTGACAGCTGTGCAACACCGACGTTCTTCTCTCCACCTGACGTCTAACGAGTAGATGCGCAGAACCGTGGCAAAGTGGTCAAGCGATGAGTTAACCTATTAACGTAGTTCAGACAAGAACGTTCCTGTCTGGGGTCCCGGACAAGTCAACCTGAGTAGACCTACCTTGACTCTGACGATCTAACCAATGAAGCTTTCAAATTTCGCCGGCCAATTGAAAAGGCCCTTCAAGCGGCGGTAATACATTGCAGTAAAAAATAAATAATAATATGCCTGGATGGACATTGCGACGATCAAGCAATGCTCTGCTGAAAAGCGACGGGCAGAAATTGGGCCAGGTTGCATTTGGTAACAAACGTAAGGAAGCCTCAAAATTGATGCACGTCTCGCTTTGCCGAGGTTGGCATCCAGGTCCTTAAGACGTCTCAATGATGGCATAGCACATCGTCCTTCATTTTTTTATTTACGTTCTGACAACTAGAAATAAAATAGAGAGACAAGAAGATAATGGAGGAAAAGATCATCACCAAAATTATGTTATTTTTTCCTCGTAACATTGCTAACAGTTCCAGTAAATTGCATGCAATTCAGTTCATAACTTTCTTAACTATATTGCCAAGAAAAGAACAGATACGCAAACAAAGGCGGAGTGGAATCAGCATCACCAAAAGTTATTCATTTGTTCCTCCTGACAAACAAGCAGACTGGCGGACAAACGCCATCTAAAACAAAAGCTCTAAGTTTGTTGGCGGAGTTTATTAGCTATACAAGGATTATATTCGTAAACTCCAGAGACAATTGCCATCTTTGAGCACGAAACATGAACTTGATAGCTGGCAGTAGCCGGTCCGTCAGGCCCATACTCAGAGAGGAGCCGGCTTACACTGGGGCCCTCTATGAGCTATTGCCGTCATAAAAAATAGAATCAAGTATCTAATGAATCACCGCTGTCATGGAGGTGACTGTGTAAGTATGATTAGTAGTAGAAGATTCGCAGCGATCCTGGGACGTTGAGTAAAATCAGATAGAATATAAAAGATGATGGATCCAAGGGACCTCTAAAAGTTAGGCGTTAAGGATTAAGTCCTAGAGGATGAGTTTGAAGTTGCCGAGGGTGCTGCTCCCGGTAGTGCGGGTAAAATGTGGAGGGAGTAAAATGTGAAGAACTTCACAAGATAAAGACACTTGTTTGATGGCTAAACTGGCTCCCAGCGCTTGTCTAGACGATCTTTCAACTTGTTAACTGTCTCTGCTTGGCCAACTTCTCAGGGAAATCTATTCGAATTGTTCACAAGGAAGTAATAGTATATTATTCCTGTCAGTAAAAACTCGCAACACCTTCACAAGCAGATTCACAAGTCTTGGCGCGTATCGTATGTTCATCAAAGTTTGTGCGGCAGTGATACTGTAAGGGTGCCGGCACACCAAAACCAGTTCAGTGAGAAGCTGGCTGGCTGGCAGTTTTTGAGAAGCATGGAATGCATTGGAAAGCGCACACCAAACAGCGGCAGCGGCCTGCTCAACTGCCGCTATTCGGTGTGCGCAGTCCAATGCATTCCGTGCTTCTCAAACCCTGCCAGCCTGCCTGCTTCTCGCTGAACTGCCCTTGGTGTGCCGGCACCCTAAGGTAGGGCGTGTTCCTGTGCGGTTACTCGATATAATATGATCCCACTCTCTGAAAATTCTCTAAGTTGTCCCATATTTTAATCCAGAGCTTAGATTAGTTGTTTTAGAATATTCGGTCGTCTTATGCGCTATCGGTTGAGGATAATCGCCTGAAACTCGTTGCAGATGGCGAATGCAGCGCTCAGAATTGAAGTTGCGGTGCAGTCACGCCTTACACAAAGCACATAGTTACTGTCCTTTTTATTATAGTGAAACTTGAAAGGAGTAGTTCAGTCAAACAATGCAGCCAAATTTCAGTACGAGCACATCACTCTCCTAGTTATTGTACCGGCCCTCTATTTTGAAATTATCACCGATAACTTTAATGGCAAATTTACGTTGCTTGCCGAATGAGCGAGTTTTAAATTGGCAGTCCGCGATCGCGGTCCTCCAGAATCGATCCCAGAATTTTTTATTAATATGAATAAATTTTTTCGATCGCAACCGCAATTCTTTTGCGTTAATTCTGCTCTCTAAATTTTTCTACAGTAAAATAATTTTTTTGGGTGCGAGTGCAGCCTTTTCCGAGAGAAACTATCTTACTAAAGCAACGTAGCGCTAAAAGTTTAATTTAACTCAACACAGCAGTGGAAATAAAAGTAGCTAAACTAAAAAGCCCATATTTTCGGTTGCAGCTTGCAAGTAGGCCAAATATAGAGCAGTCCCCACCCCAACCCCATGTTGGTTGGCAGACCTCCGCCATCCGTTCGGTTACATCTCGGCATCGACAGAAGTGACGGATGACATCATCAAATAAGATACAACCTCTTGTGTACCATGTAGCATTTCAGTGTCGTAATGTCTCCATGAGTAGTAAATGAAGTTTATTATTGTTACTATTATCAATATACCAATAAAACTCCAATAAACATATTTGTTTGCTTATTTGCTTGCTTGTCACCATCCACACACAATCTTCGCTATTACACAAACGGAATAAACTCAGAGGAGCTAGGAGATTTCAGAGTAACAATGCTTCAATTTGTTATTTTAGTCAGTCATTAACATAGCTCTGTGACCACTTCATCCTGAATGCAGCTCGGCAGTTCTCTTATTTTAGAAAAACATTCTTCTCTTTGTTTTTTCATACCTGACAAATTTGACGTAAGCTACTCAGAGTCCACGAATTGAGTGGAAGAAATTGGAACACATAGTGTAGGCTCTCAGTAACATATGGGGTCACGGTCAATTGTGTGGAATATACAACATGGCGGTGAGAGTACTTTGAGATGGCTTTTAAAGCAACGGCAAGTCTATGAACTTAGGCTAGTTTTAGCATAAGATGGTAGCTATATAATTTACATGTATAGTTTAATTACTACTTGTTACAGAAAAAAGTTTCACTACTTTTCTATGGGTTATGCAGATATATTACTGTACGTATATTGTACTCAGAAAGTTTTCATTATTGTAATGTTTTATCTGTGTGTAATGAACCTATCAATCCTATTGCCTATGTAGTACGTACATATTGTAGATACAGCTACCACCACAGATCATTAGAATAATAACGTTAGTCATATAACTCGTTTTTTTTGTAAATTGGATTTACTCTTTATTTTCCTATGTAGTTTGAAACAATTGCGCCAGACTTTGAAACCATAAAAGTCTTAGGAGATCTCCTGATGCTTGCTATGCGGGGATGCGCCCAAGACATATTTCTTCGTGGAGCAGACTGCACCCATTCGTGAGAACGAGTTCGTTTGGTTGACGAAATTAATATATCCAGGTCTGACTTTCCGAACTTGGGGAAAAAAGCGTCGGCTTTGCCCGTGTGCATGGTGCACGTGGTACAAGCACTGTACTAGAGGCAAACCGAATATGTGCGGCCTACATACAATAAATTAAGTGTGTCAAGTGCATAGAATTGACGGGCATAGTGTTGAACCACGACTCCGTGACTCCACTTGTGATGTGATGCAGTAAGGTAGGAAGTGCAGCGTTAAGAGTAAATGGTAACATCCTTGCAATTACCAGCTTTTTGTGCCTCGCATCATGCAGCTATAGAGTCAGCCAATGTGTGGGTGTGTCTATTGTACAGCACGTCATCCTGTTGGTAGACTAGGTAAATCAAATGATGTACTAATGTGACCCCTACGGGAACGTTCGACTGCATCATCCTTTGCCTTCCAAAATAGTGAGTTCCTGACCCATAATAATCCAGGTAGTTAGTCCGCCGAATTAAAAAACAATCCTACTGCATAAAAATATATGTTGCCTCTACTATGTAGTTGTGTTTGTTGTAGAATTCCAGTTTATAAGGCATTAGAAATTTTTTATGATCTGCATTGACTTTGTGTTGATTAACACTACCCTTACTGAAATATGATGGCAAATGATTCTAATTCTTTTGCTACAGTACATCAATGTCCTGTCACAAAAAGTCTCATTGTCTGCACAAAATATATACAACATGCCCAAGCTGTGTGACTTCTTTATTCTAACTGTCAGCTCCTGCCTCCAGGATACGGAATCATTTTCTCGTGAATTTCACCATGAATTAAACTTAAAGAGCGCCAACAGCCGACTAACTAATAGCGAAAAATATCGAATGTTACAGCATTAAAAAACTCCATAGCCTTGTAATTTCGTGTAAGTATGCTGGAAATATGCGGCGCCAACTCGTTTCCTGATTGTGTGTTATATACTTCCATAACGTTTTCAGTTACATTGCCAAGAAAAAACAGGTTGATAAACAAGCAGTTGAATGGATCTTCGCCACAAGTTAATCATCTATATTACATATAATTCTACTTGTTCCTCCCTACGTTCCTTCCTTCCTTAGTTCTTGCGTTAGCACGACCGTTATGCTTTCATAATCCATTAATTATTATTGAGTTATTGTGCTAACAAGCATAAAACTAAAAACAGTGACAAACGAACGAACGAGCAATGAATCATTACCAAAATTTGGTCATTCGCTCTTTGTTATATACCTAACAACACATGTGAATTTCATGAAAATCCATGGATAACTTTTTGAGTTATGGCATTGACAAAAATGAGACAGACAAACAAACAAACCGATGAACATATCTTCATCAAAAGTTAATCATGTGTTTCTCCTGACATACCTAACAATCCCTGTAAATTGCGTCCAAATCGGTTCCTAACCTTTTGAGACAGACAAACACGATGAAAACATAACCTCCTTGGCGGAGGAGGTAATAATGCCTGCCTATATTTATCTGCTTGTGAAAATGGAAATCAGGAATGCTGAGAGTTTTATCCAACCAGAGCGGCATTCGTAGGCCGCAAACTTTTGCCAAGAAACGCAGCGCAAACAGGAAGAAAGATGACAAGAAACAACCAAACAGATGGATCGTCATTAAAATTTACTATTATCGTAGCAAGGGTTTGACATTCACTCAGCCAGTGCCTCCACGCTTGTACATAAAAATAGTCTGATTTTGAATTTTTATTTCCCCAGCACTGCAGTAAATGTCACTTCTTGAATTTCAACTCGCCGTAACTTTTCAACGAAACTTTTTAGAACATTCCTCTAGAGTGGCATAAGCTTATTTCATTTCAAGAGACCGCTGGTTAAATTTTTTTCGAAGAATTTTGGGATACCATGCAGAAATACAGTAATTGTATAGCACAAACAAAAACGCATTCGAGCTTTTTTTTCGTGAGCATTTTGTGTTGTTTAGCAAACCCTGTTTCCAGTTGGGTTACAGGTCAATTCGGACCCCTGGACAACTCAGACCCACCGACTCAGACCCTCCCAACTCAGACCCCCCAACTCAGACCCCACCGACTCAGACCCACCCAACTCAGACCCCGGCCAACTCAGACCCCGGCCAACTCAGACCCC